>CAUZXS010000640.1:12500-107500 GCA_963585895.1 Sepioteuthis lessoniana
AGAGAGAGAAAAAACGAAGAGAAAGAGACGAAATTAATGATAGATAAAAAGTGTGATTGTAGATAGTTAGAGAGAGGGAGACAGAGAGAGAGAGAGAGAGAGGGTGAGAGAGTTAGAAGAGGAGGGAGAAGGAAAGAGAGAGAGAGAGAGACGGAGAAAAAGAGATAGCGGGAGAGGCAGAAAAAATAGAGGGAGAGTGAGAGAGGGAAGGTGAGACTAAAAAGAGATAGATAGAGACAGAGACATAAAAAAGGGTGAGAGAAACAGAGGAGATAGAGAAATAGATAGAGGGAGAGACTGAGGAAAATAGAGAGATATACAGAGAAGGTAAGAGAGAGAGAGGGGAGAGAGATAAGAAAAGAGAGACAGAGGGAGAGGGACGAAAAAGCAGAGGAAAAGAGGGAGGGGAGGGAATGGAGAAAAAGAGGAATTCGCTAAGAGAGAGAGAGAGAGAGAGAGAGAGAGATGCAATGAGGACAACAACGAAGAAATAATAAGCTGATGAAGATTTTACTGGTATTTTATTTTATTTTATTTTATTTATTTATTTATTATTTTTTTTATGTGAAAAGTTTTCTTTTTTACTTAGTGAAGATAATTATCGATGAGCGTTCGAATTTAGAACAGGGTAAAGAAATCTTAGGGAGTAAAACAGAATGTAAAAACAAAAAAAAAGACAGCAGAAGGAAAATGTTGAAGAAGAAGAAGAAGAAGAAGAAGAAGAAGAAGAAGAAGAAGAAGAAGAAGAAGAAGAAGAAGTGTAAAAAGAAAACAATTTAAAGTAGAATTGGAATAAAAGAATTAAAAAAGTATTTGAAATAATCAAAGGATAATGGACGCACAAACTACTCTGGGATTTTGTGATAAAAACAGATCACCTATTCTCGGCCAGACGACCTGACCTTATAATAATCAACAAAAAAAAGAAAAAAAAGAGAGAACTTGTCGAATTGTGGACTTTGCTGTGCCGGTTGACCACTGAATAAAATTTAAAGAAAGCGAAAAGAAGGACAATTACCTGGAACTTATTAGGGAATGGAAAAAACTGTTGAAAATAAAAGTGTAATTGGTGCTCTTGATACAGTCACCAAAAGATTGGTAAAAGGACTAGAGGACTTGGAAATAAGAGGACGAGTGGAGACCATCCAAACTACAGCATTGCTGAGATCGGCCAGAATACTGAGAAGAGTCCTGAAGACTTGAGGAGACTTGTCACTCAAACTCCTGTGAAAGACCATCAGCTAACGATGATGTGAAAAACTCTCAAGGAATAATAATAATAATAATAATAATAATAATAATAATAATAATTGGAGGTGCCCGTGGTTATCGTCGTAGAAAATGGACACGGCGACACGAGTTCAAATCCTGGACCAGACTGATTGCATTTCACATAGCGGTAATACCCTTGGGAAAGGTATGAATCCAATTATTCTCCCTCCAGCTATGGGTAAATAGTATGGCAGACTGGGTTCTTCAGCCTTGGTGAGGCAACTAGACTAGGAGAAGGAAAACTCTGAATTGAAACCTGTTAAACTCCGCTTAAAAATTGACGTTCTGTCATATCCTGCCCGAGCGGAGGGATTGGTAAATATGATAATAATAATGATAATAATAATAATAATAATACCGACCAGAGAACCAGACCTGGTGACAGTTAAGAAAAAAAAAGAAAGAAATAGAACATGAAGAATAGTGGACTTAGCCATCCCGGCGAACCACTGAATGAAAATCAAAGAAAACGAAATGAGAGACAAATACTTGGACCTTGTCGGAGAACTAAAAAAGCTATGGAACATGAAGATGACGGTCGTACCAACTGTAATTGGTGCACTTGGAACAATCCCCCAAGGATTAATAAAGGGACTAGAAAACTTGGAAATAAGAGAACAAGTGGAGACCAACAATACTACAGCATTGTTAAGATAGACCAGAGTACTGAGAAGAGTCATGGAGAAGTGAGGAGATTTGCTTTCACTCAAACTACTGTGAGAAAGTATTTGTTAACGCTGGTGTGAAAAACGCTCAAAAAATAATATTAATAATAATAATAATCAGAAGAAGAAGAAAAAGAAGAAGAAGAAATTAAAGAGTCGGGAAAATGAGAATGAAGAAAAGCAGAAGGAAAATGAAAGGAAGGAAATAAGAAAAAGAAATTAAAAAAGAAACGGAAACACAAGAGAGAGAGAGAGAGAGAGAGAGAGAGAGAGAGAGAGAGAGAGAGAGAGAGAGAGAGAGAGAATTTGGTTTGGTTTCTTGGTGTTAATGGCATATCCAAACTACATGGGTTATTTAATGTCAAAGACATCCTTCTAGAAGAACAGCTGTAATTATGTTATATAGCCATTATGACGCAGCAATAACATTTCTTTATAAAATATAACTCACTCTTCTTTATTACTCCAAGGGTTGAAAATGGCTGCAAGTGTGAGAGAGATAAAGACGAAGGACTCCGACACAGACTGACGGAGGACTGCTATATTGATCATATTCAGAGCTTTCTCTGCCGAGGGCCATTGCTCTCTAAACACGGGTGGCACTCGGGGCGGCTTCTGGTATGACTTGATTGCCCTGCTGACAGCGACTAACCAACTGATCATTCTATGTGAGGGTATCTGAGTATATATAATTTCATATCGCCATGCATTCCTTCTGGTTCTTAATCCACGTAATCTGCTTCCGCTGTTCTTTTGTTTACACAGTTGAAACATCTTGTTTAGAAATCCCTAATTGAAAGGTCTGTCAAAGGTCAATTAGAAAAAATAGTATTTAACTCATTAATGGGAAGATAAAGGAGGCTTTCATATCTTTCCCAAGAGAATTAGTCGGAAAGGGCTACTGGTGTTCGAACCTGCTTACTTCGAGGCAGTAGTCCAGCACTTTAGCCATTATACGCTGGGGAGCTGAGCAAATTCACTGCCACTCAGACATCAGTGAAAACCACAAGTTACAACTGGTGTTTAGTTTCTTTGTCAAATGGCATATCAACCTACGCGGGATATTTAATGCTAAAATCATCCTTTTGAAGAACATAAGTGATAGCTAGAGGTATAAGAGGGTTCAATACATTTCCCATGTGTATTAGTCAGAATTTGAATGTCATAGTGCAACAGAAATTTGAACTCACTTACTTCAAGGCTACAGTTCAGCACTTTAGCCATAACGTCATGAGGACTACAAGAAGAACAACAAGAAGATCGACGACTAAAGAGTATTGGTCGAATGCTAGAAGGCTGCAGTCCAGCACTTTAGCCATTACGTCATGGGGACTACAAGAAAAACAAGAAGATCGACGACTGAAGAGTATAGGTCGAAGGCTAGAAGGCTGCAGTTCAGCACTTCAGCCATAACGTCATGAGGACTACAAGAAGAACAAAAAGAAGATCGACGACTAAAGAGTAGAGGTCGAATGCTAGAAGGCTACAGTCCAGAACTTTAGCCATTACGTCATGGGGACGACAAGAAAAACAACAAGAAGATCGACAACTGAAGAGTAATGAGTATTTGTCGAATCATCGAAGGAATATGCGCAAAAAATATCTAGGCAAAACTTTTGTTTGTACATTTTAGCAAAGTAATGCCTTAGACGGAGGAACAAATACATCTAGAATTTGTTTTCTCCAAAGCAACTGTTACCTCTAAAATGCTGCTTTGCAAGTACAATGGTTTGCTTACCCGATACTGACACTGACTTCATTGACATTGTTACTGGAGTCTTGCAAGGAGTACCATAAGCACCATTACGTACTACAGACATCAATAGATCGAATGGAAATAAAGACAAGAACCAGACGATATATCGTTGTAACCACTACAGACTATTCAGATGATCTTCCGTTTCTCAAAAATACAACTACCCAAGCCGAATCCCACCTACATAGCCCGGAGCAGGCAGCATGATGCATTCGCTTCTACGTGAACTCAGATAAAACAGAGTCCATGTGCCTTAAACAAGAACGGATCATTTCCCCATTGAATGGAAAGCCTCTGAAATGTGTGGACTAGATCACATACACCGGTAGCAATATCTCATCTGCTGAAAGCGATATCAACATACGCATAGGAAAGGCATGGATAGGAACAAAAGCAAATGATTAAACAATTCTCTCCGGTTTTTTAGTGTCACATCCGGGACATTTGTTGAGGAAGTTGGGTGGGGGTCTGATTCCCCTGTAAAGATGCAGTTTTTTTCCAGCTCCTTTTTCTCATAATAGCGATCATCGGGCCAAGGAATTAGGCGGTGAGGCTCCAGTTCTGGAGCTCTGGATAGAGTGGAGTAACCCTTTATTGTAATTGCTTCCAAATCCACTCAAACGCAAACCCCTCTGAATTGGAGTAGAGAAGACAACAAACATACAATTCTCTACTATTTTAAAAGCAACGCACAAAAGTTAGGGATGAGTCCCTGTGGCGCAGTTGCTAACGTGCTAGACTACAACATCGTAGTAAGTGAGTTCGAACTCTAGTCAGCCATTACATTCACTTTCAGATTAATACCCTTTGGAAAGGTATGACCTCTTCCTTAAATATCCCAGTTATGGGAGACATAATGGGTTAATAAGTATCATTCCCGTTCTTCGACAAAAGGATGTCTTTGGCATTAGATAATCGACGAAGGTAGATATGCCATTAAACAAAGAAACCCAACCAACCAACCAACCAACCAAACTAATCATAGTGCTTGAACAGTCTCTAAGAACCTGTAAGAAAGAGGAGATCAGAGAAAGAATCGAGACTATTCAGATTACTTTTCTTGGTGATCTTGAATGAAAACCTGTTCGATAGAGAGCTCTGCTAATTGTATTCTTACTTACATAAATTCCCGCACCCTCAAGATCAGTTTTAATTTCAGAACGAGTAATGAAGGCGTTTATTTGCACATTTCTGCTGATCCACCTTGAAGTGCGCTCGTTTATTTTTCTCGGTCTTCCATTTCTTGGAAGATTTGCTGTACCGTCGCCATACTTTTTGTATTTTCTGATGATATTACCGACTGTACTTCGTGCTAGATTCATTTCTTTGATTAGTAGCACTATCTTGTAAAAAATTATGTGCTTCTCTGATTGATCAGAGATAACATTCCAATACTATCGAAAATTTGAATATTTAAAGTTTTTTAAAATACAAATTTTCGATTGGAAATTTGAAAAAAGTGTCATGTATCCAATACTTTTGCAATGGGTAATTTTGAACTTTGATAAAAGAAATGGATTCAACCATGAGTTTTTAATTTTCCTTCCACATACAACTAAAACAACTTTACGTGATATTACTTACCAAATATCCGGCAAATTGGCGAACATAAACAAGAGTTATAACTTATGCGTGTCACTATATATATATATATATATATATACGCCATTTTTATTTTGGTTAAAATGTTGGTTGCTTTGTTGGTTGATTATTGGATTCACCATATATCAAAACCTGTTGGGTTTTTTATACTTAAGTCAATTTAACAGTTATGATTTAACACCAATTCTAAGTGACGGTTTTCATTAGATTGAGATCAAATAAACAATCTCCAGGACTCTTCTCAGTATTCTAGCCGATCTAAATAATGCTGTGATTTGGATAATCTCGATTCTTTCTCAGAACTCCACTTCACAGAGTCTCATTTCTCAGTTCTTTGGGATTGTTCTAATTCTGCGAGACAGCAAGTGTCCTCGAGTCTCCAGGACTCTTCAAAATATTCTAACAGATCTTTACACTGCTGTAGTCTGAATGTGTGTGTGTATATATATATATATATATATATATATATATATATATATATATATATATATAAGGTGTTTACTTATTTTTGGATCGGTATAAATTCATATTTTTTATTACAGTTTTAATACAGTGGAATTTGGTAATAACCATTTGGTTGTATAGTAATCTACTAAAAATGATAAAATATTTGTATCTTTGACATATAGATGTATTTGTGATGTAACTGTTATCATCGTAGGAATTAGACTTGGCTATTTGAATCGAAATCCTGAACGATTCTGTTTGATTTTCATATAATTAATACCCTTGAAAAAAATATGTTCTTTGTTTAATGGCATATCAACCTAAGCGATCAATTTATAAAAAAAAACCATCAGTAGTGGCATTATTTAACCCATTGCTGGTGGTTAAGAGGGTTTATATCTTTCCCATTAGCATTTGTGTGAAACTGAACGCAGAAGAACGATTGGTGTTCGAACTCACTAACTTCCATGTCACTGTCCAACATGCTCGCTACTACGCCACGGGGAACTCCCCCGGAAAAGGTATGAACCCAACTGGGCAGACTGAACTCTTTAACTTTTGGTATAGCAACTAGACTTGCAGAATTCAACTAGATTTAGACCTGGGGAGGGATGGGCTCTTCCCGGTCAATTCTCTCCAAGATACACTCCATGAGTACGGAAGTAAATAACGGAAAAGAATCCGATAGTATGGAGAAAAATTAAAAAAAAACAAAGTAATTCAAAGCGATGAATTTATTGTGAAAGAAAGTCAACGTTGTAACGTTTCGGTTTAAAAAGACCATCATCAGGACTTTAAAAGTTGATGATACAAAGTGTTGTTAGATCAACGATGGATATTTGATTAAATACAACACCAAGGGAGGAAATCATATAAACAAAGAAAGTAAGAACATGCGATCGATCCAACCCACCCGAATGATCAAAATATGATACAAGGTAAAACTTCTTGGGTGGAGTTTAACTGGTTTAAATTCAGAGTTTTCTTTCTCCTAGACCGGTTGCCTTACCAAGTTCAGTTATTTACCCGTAGCTTGAAGGAGAATAATTGGATTCTTGCCTTTTCTAAGGGTATAAGCGCTATATGAAATATAAACACCCTCGCCCTGGATTTGAACGCGGGTCACCGTATCTATTTTTTATGACGATAATCAGTACACCATGTGCACCTCAAAAACACACACAATGAATAACGACCCACCCAACAACTAAAGATGTTACGGAACCAGTGACGAGTGATGATTAAACACATTGAATAACGACCCCTCCCACGACTAAAGACGTTACGGAACCAGTGAAGAGTGATGATTAAACACATTGAATAACGACCCCTCCCACGACTAAAGACGTTACGGAACCAGTGACGAGTGATGATTAAACACATTGAATAACGACCCCTCCTATGACTAAAGATGTTACGGAACCAGTGACGAGTGATGATTAAACACACACCATAAATAACGACCCCTCATACGACTAAAGCCATTACACGACCAATAGCGAGTGGTGACAATCTTTGAGAATTAAATCAACCTTTTGTAAAAAAAAAAAAAAGAAAAAAAGAAAAAAGTTGTTTCGGGTGTATTAGTTTGTGTGATACCGAAAAACGTGATTCTAGCTTACAAGATTAAGATGTTCGGTGAAGATGGAACTTTATACACTAATGTGAATATTGTACCATTTTTGCTTGTGAAGAGTCCTACCTCGAGTGAAAATCACCATTTACGATTGTGGTTTTCTTTCTTTTCCTTTTGTAATATAATGGCCGAGGGATTTCGTTTTATATATCTTGCCTTTGGGTTTAGTTAGGCTGAGAACCTTTCGGCTCAGCACATGGCTTAGTTAGGTGCAAACTTGAGCGCAGGTGTTAACGCGCACGCGGGGAGGATGTGTCGTTCACAGATGTCAAAATAAAAATCCCAGATAGAAAATTGTGACTTGGGGATGTGAATGACGTCATGCACTGGAAGCGCAAGCGGAGGATTTTGGGGATTTTGAAGAAAGTTAGTTGAGTTGGGTTGTGCCCCGGTGGAAGACGGTTGACTTTCGCTTGCTCGCGGAGGCCTTGCGATGGGTGAGCACGTGTTGGGGGTGCAGATGGAAAAGCCAGAATAGAAAGAATGTGCATCTCTCTCCTTATGTCGAAGAACCTTTTAACTCAAAGGTAATAAAAAGTTTCGTACCTGAACTAAGAAGTCGTAAGTGTTTTTCGTGTTTCGGGATTCCTATGTTCTATGTATATATGTTATGAACATTCTATGTACGTTTCACATATTCATGTATGGCTATGTTAAACTTTCTGTTTTGATGGTTTGATTTGGTTTCTTTGTTTAATGGCATATCAACCTTTGTAGGTTATTTAAAGCCAAAGCCATCCTTCTAGAAGAACAGTAGTGGTGCTATTTAACCCATAGCTGGGAGGATAAGGGCGTTCATACCTTTCCCAAGGGTATTTGTCTGAAAGTGAACATAATACCGCGACTGGAATTCTAACTCGCTTACTACAATTTCGGAGTCCATCGCTTTAACCATTACACCACGAGGACACCCCCCTTTCTGTTTTGAAATTTGTCCTTAATAGATTTTTCATGACATTATTTCCTCTTCAGTATAATGGGAAACTGGCCTATTTGTGGGAATACAATTTCAGAAAATTCTTTCAATGCTGCAACTTTTTCTGTTTTATCGCAGAAATTTAGAGGAATTTCGGCCGAACTAATAGGTAGAGTGTTCGCCAATGATACGGGAGACCTGGGTTCAATCTCAGGTCACGTCATACCAAAGACTTTAAAAATGGTACTTGATACATCCTTCCTCAACACTCAGCAATATAAGGTACTATCAAGGGTAAAGTGGAGTAATCCAGGGAAAGGAGTAGCGCCCTCCCTACACCTAGGTGTTGTAGCTATTAAAAAGGGAGCCTTCTGGTTGCCCTTGACTGCAGTCGCCAACTTTATTCATCATACAACTAATTTATAAGTAATTTTTGATGAAATTCGTAATAGTTGAAGATTTTTTATCGGTTGTGGGGATTACCATTTTTGAGTCTTTGGTATGACTCGACTGGAGATTGAACCCCGGTCTCCCGAACCATTGGTGAACACTCTACTCATTAGGCCAATGGCCCGGTAGAATACATTTGATATTGTCAAAGGCTCCTCATAACAGGTCTCATATTAAAAAAAACGTATATCCATAACTAGATTCAAGGAGCACAAGATTACTGTTAGATTGAGCAAGTATTTCAACATAGTCACCACCACTGGCTATGTAGTTTGTACGTATGATAATAAAGTGTATCCGATGATGAGGCCCTCGTTCTGGTGCTTTGTGGATTGGAGAATCACTTCTTCGTTACAATTACTCTCAGGTCCACTCTGACTCTGTGCTGCAGTATCTTCTCATCTATTGATTAAATATATCTGTCTGAGATGAGGTTTAAAATGATTGTGAATTTCATTAATACATTGGCTCTTAAAACATTGATATTGTAACTACATATGAAATGTTTACACGTTTAAAATGATTGTGAAGTTACATTTTTGTACTGTATATAATTGGAGACTCTAATTGCTAAACTTACATCAGCATAAATGAGGAGCGCTTAGTGCAACGGTTATCGTCGTTGAAAATGAAATCAGCGAAATCAGTTCAAATCTTGAACGAGGCTCAAGGAAGGCAATTCAAGCAGAAAGATAAATTCAAAGAAAGAAAGACAGAAAAAAAGAAAGAAAGAAAGAAAGAAAGATAGATGGATTGAAAAAAAAAAATAAAGATAAATTGAAAGAAAGAAAGAAAGAAAGAAAGAAAGAAAAAAAGATGACTCAGAAAGAAAGGAAGAAAGAAAGGAAGCAGGGAAGGTAATTCAAGCAGAAAGATAAATTCAAAGAAAGAAAGACAGAAAAAAAGAAAGAAAGAAAGTAAAAAGAAAAAAAGATGACTCAGAAAGAAAGAAAGAAAGAAAAAAAGGAAGAAGAAAGGAAAAAAGGAAGGAAGAAAGGAAGAAAGGAAGAAAGAAAGGCAAATCAAGCAGAAAAATAAATTCAAAGAAAGAAAGATAGAAAAATAGAGTGAAAAAGAAAGAAAGGTAAATTGATAGAAAGAAAGAAAGAAAGAAAGAAAGAAGGGAAGAAAGAAAGAAAGATGAGTAAGAAAGAAAGAAAGATTATAAAGAAAGAAAGAAAGAAAGAAAGAAAGATTATTAAGAAAGAAAGAAGGAAAGAAAGATGATTAAGAAAGAAAGAAAGAAAGAAAGAAAGATTATTAAGAAAGAAAGAAGGAAAGAAAGATTATTAAGAAAGAAAGAAAGAAAGAAAGAAAGAAAGAAAGATTATTAAGAAAGAAAGAAAGAAAGAAAGATTATTAAGAAAGAAAGAAGGAAAGAAAGATTATTAAGAAAGAAAGAAAGAAAGAAAGAAAGATTATTAAGAAAGAAAGAAAGAAAGAAAAATTATTAAGAAAGAAAGAAGGAAAGAAAGATTATTAAGAAAGAAAGAAAGAAAGAAAGAAAGATTATTAAGAAAGAAAGAAAGAAAGAAAGATTATTAAGAAAGAAAGAATGAAAGAAAGATTATTAAGAAAGAAAGAAAGAATGAAAGAAAGAAAGATTATTAAGAAAGAAAGAAAGAAAGAAAGAAAGATTATTAAGAAAGAAAGAAGGAAAGAAAGATTATTAAGAAAGAAAGAAAGAAAGAAAGATTATTAAGAAAGAAAGAAAGAAAGAAAGAAAGATTATTAAGAAAGAAAGAAGGAAAGAAAGATTATTAAGAAAGAAAGAAAGAAAGAAAGATTATTAAGAAAGAAAGAAAGAAAGAAAGAAAGAAAGAAAGATTATTAAGAAAGAAAGAAAGAAAGAAAGATTATTAAGAAAGAAAGAAGGAAAGAAAGATTATTAAGAAAGAAAGAAAGAAAGAAAGAAAGAAAGAAAGGAAGAAGAAAGAAAGATGAGTAAGAAAGAAAGAAAGATTATAAAGAAAGAAAGAAAGAAAGAAAGATTATTAAGAAAGAAAGAAGGAAAGAAAGATGATTAAGAAAGAAAGAAAGAAAGAAAGAAAGATTATTAAGAAAGAAAGAAGGAAAGAAAGATTATTAAGAAAGAAAGAAAGAAAGAAAGATTATTAAGAAAGAAAGAAAGAAAGAAAGATTATTAAGAAAGAAAGAAGGAAAGAAAGATTATTAAGAAAGAAAGAAAGAAAGAAAGAAAGATTATTAAGAAAGAAAGAAAGAAAGAAAGATTATTAAGAAAGAAAGAAAGAAAGATTATTAAGAAAGAAAGAAAGAAAGAAAGAAAGAAAGATTATTAAGAAAGAAAGAAAGAAAGAAAGAAAGAAAGATTATTAAGAAAGAAAGAAGGAAAGAAAGATTATTAAGAAAGAAAGAAAGAAAGAAAGAAAGATTATTAAGAAAGAAAGAAGGAAAGAAAGATTATTAAGAAAGAAAGAAAGAAAGAAAGAAAGATTATTAAGAAAGAAAGAAAGAAAGAAAGATTATTAAGAAAGAAAGAAAGAAAGAAAGATTATTAAGAAAGAAAGAAAGATTATTAAGAAAGAAAGAAAGAAAGAAAGAAAGATGGATTATTAAGAAAGAAAGAAGGAAAGAAAGATTATTAAGAAAGAAAGAAAGAAAGATTATTAAGAAAGAAAGAAAGAAAGAAAGAAAGATTATTAAGAAAGAAAGAAGGAAAGAAAGAAAGAAAGAAAGATTATCAAGAAAGAAAGAAGGAAAGAAAGATTATTAAGAAAGAAAGAAAGAAAGAAAGATGGAGTGAAAAAAGAAAGAAACAAAGACGAATTTAAAAAAAAAAGGTAGATTGAAAGAAATGCAATTACCCCAAAAAGATACGTTGAAACTAAACAGAAGAATGAATTTGTTCTGGGTTCTTTGTTTAATGACATATCAACATTCGTAGGTTATTTAATGCCCAGGTCTTCTTTCCTGAAGTACTCTAGTGATACTATTTAACCTATAGTCCGGTAATGGACGTAATAGGGCTTCTGGAATTTGAAATCGCTAACTTCGATGTCGCAGTCCACCTCGTTACTCACTACGCCACGGTATATTTGACATCTTAACTTCATAAAAAGCGAAATGTTTTCCTCGTATTGCATTTATTAGTGCATAAGACGCACTTTTTATGTGACTCTTCATCCTACATCTATTCAAATTCTAATTGAATTAACCTCCAACCCTTGGTAGACTGTCTTATTTTCCTTAAACATATACACTTACACACACCTATATACACGGGTATAAGTCGATCTTGTTTATCGGCCGAATCGTGTGTACAAATCGACTCTTAATTTATTCATCCCGAATTCCTTTGTTTCCGGAATTAATTTATGAAGCCAGGAAGTACACCTTGATCAACCCGCTAGGTTCGAATTTCAACCCACATATAGTTCGACGGCAGTTTTTTTTTCCTTTTGCCTGAAATGTTTTTCCTTATATTTTGACAGCCCAGTTGACTGTATCTCTGCAATGGGGTAAAACTCCCCTCCCAACGAGTGTCACGGATCTGACATGAAACCATTTAATGGCGAGACTCCAGCTTTGGAGATTTGGGGAATGTGGAGTTAACCTTCATTGCCATTGCTCCTAGGTCAACTCTGACCCAGAGCGGTAGCACCGGATAAAGTCCTACTATGGGTCAACGTGAACAAATTCTGTGTGCAAACGAAGGTTTAATGTTGAATTATCACTGTTACATAACAATACTTGAAATCATTTAACTGTGTACAAAAAAGAGCACTGGTTCGTTTAAGAATGTTATTTACAAAATGTGTTTACATATCATATATACATTTAATATATATATATATATAAACAAGATTCGGCATTAGATAACCTACAATGGTTGATATGCCATAAAGCCAAACCAAACCAAACCAATCATAATTCGACCTATACGAGATTACATAACGGCATATACATACAAACACATTCATACAGAAACTGTATTTATCTGACATTTCCACACTAGACAGAACCTCTCTGAAACTAGTAGAAAAATTCACCTACCTAGGAAGCAGAGTCTCATCAACGAAAAAAGACATCGACACACGGCGAACGAAGGCATGGACAGCTATCGATAGGCTTTCGATCATATGGAAATCAGACCTGACCGATAAAATGAAACGCAGTTTCTTCCCGGCAGCGGTCGTGTCGATACTGCTATATGGATGCACTACTTGGACGCTAACTAAACGGCTGGAGAAGAAGCTAGACGATAATTGCACAAGAATGTTGCGAGCAATATTGAACAAGTCCTGGCAGCAACAACCCACAAGGCACCAACTACACGGCCATCTGCCTCCCATCACGAAAACTATCCAAGCTAGACGAACCAGACATGCAGGACACTGCTGGAGAAGCAAGGACGAACTCATAAGTGATGTACTCCTATGGACACCCCCATATGGCCAAGCAAAAGCAGGGCGACCAGCTCGAACATACATACAGCAGCTATGTGAGGATACGGGATGTAGCCCTGAAGACTTGCCAGAGGCGATGAACGATAGGGAGAAGTGGAGAGAGAGGGTCAGGGATATCCGTGCTAGCGGCACGACATGATGATGATGATGATGATGATTTATCTAACATCCCACCGTGTCAGAATATGATACAATTCCGTTTTATTGTGGGGGCCGCGCACGAATCGAGATTCATACTTGACAGGTGAAAAAAATCTTAACCCCTTCGGCATTTCCCTTTTGGGGCGCCTCAGGAACCAAACAATAAACTTAGTCCTGCAAGCAGGCAAAGACCTGTTAGGAAGGCCTCCTGAGACCAAGGCTTAGTCATTGGAAACCAACTCTCAGTCCGGAGACCGGAATCAGACAAGAGACGTTTATGGCAGTGCAGTAGTTGGTTGGTAGGCTCATCCCGCAGAACAATTCAACAATTTAAAGAGTTCGATGCTCACTGAGCGCTCTATTAGAGTAGCAGTGTGGCAGAAACACTAAGCTTCAGTGAATAATCACGCACTTGCTTATTTACCTGAATAGGCACTCGCAGTAGGCGTTGGCTTAAAAAAATTCATACATTGATTAGTGGGAAGGGATTAATTGATAAAATGATATACAGAAAAGCAGACTTAAATGTAAATGGCAGATTGACTTTTAGAAGGACAGATTTGAGTGTATATATATATATATATATATATAAGTGCAGTGGTTATCATGTTGGACGAGCAAGCAATGAGTAGTTAGTTCTGGTTTTATTGGGTGCTACAACTAAGCAAATATAAATTTAGATTTATTTGTACATTTATATATATATGTATATGTATATATATAGAGAGAGATACGAACATATATATATATATATATATATATATATATATATTTTTTTATATATGTATATAATACTAATAAAAAAAAGTATAAATCTAACTATTCTTTCTTTAGTTAAGACATTTTTAACCTTGGTATGGCAACTGATCTGAGAGAAGGAAAACTCTGAATTCAGATCTGTTAAACTCTGTTTAAAACTGACTTTGTGTTGCAACCTTCTCGTACAGTAGTGTTTAGATAGATAGATAGATAGATAGATGAAAGCGATTGATTAGTTCCGGCTGAATATAAAGACAGATGTGAACAAAACAGAACAGGACAGAAAGAAAGAAAAAAAGTAAAAAAAAAAAAAAATAAAGAGAGAAAAATGGAAATAGAAGGAAAAATAGAAGGAAAAAAACAAAATGAAAAAGAAAAATCAAGTAAATATAGATTTAATTAATGGATTGAAAGAAAGAAAGAAAGAAAGAAAGAAAGAAAGAGAAAAATACACCTTTTCAAAAGAATGCAATGATTTATATATATATATATATATATATATATATATATATATATATATATATATATATATATATAAATCATTGCATTCCGTTGAACGGATGTATGTAAACAATAGTAATTGTGATTCATAACCGTTTAAAATGTACTTCGTAGCTAATATCTCCTCGTAGCTAAATGGTTAGAAGCTTTGGCTTGGCGTTTGAGTCAACCGGGTTTCGACCCCAGCTACGGGGAGATACTGTCTAGCTACACTGATGAGTTCTGATAGAACGAAACAGATCTGTCTGTGGATGACTATGTGTATTTAGGCAGCATTTCTTGTTAATGCAAATTTCATTAAGCATAATAGACATTTTATGTCTACATATTTTCTTCTGGATCCGTTCGAACTCCCGTATTACTTTTATCGTATTCGGGGGGAATTGATTTAGGTATTGTCCATAGTTGTATGTATCCCAAGTACTTTCTGCCCGACTTTGGGCCATCACCCGGGGAGAATCTATTACAAAAGTGATGTAACTTTTGTTTTAGCAAATTACTACTGTGTAAGGACGTCTTTGCCGTTGAAGATTATGGCGTTTGCTTTTAAATGTAATTCTGTAAATAGTGCCAGTAGCTAAAGACATTTAAGTACATTAGCACTGGTTTGAAAATCAATTCTATTAAGTGCTGGTTGCAGGTTTCTAATATATAGTGCTTTGAGAATCTGAAGTTTTTGTTTATTATTTTGATGTTCGAGTATTGTTGTATTGTCGGTGAGAATTTTTCGTAGTTGTGTGGACTAAATCAATTCCCCCCGAATACGATAAAAGTAATACGGGAATTCGAACGGATCCAGAAGAAAATATGTAGGCATAAAATGTCTATTATGTTTAATGATATATATATATATATATATATCAATGGGTTGAATATGACATGGCCTATAAAAAGAAATAATCTCTAATATTTAAAAATTCGTTAAAAAAATATCATACCGTAAATACATCTGAAGCCGTTGGAGTTGAAGCATGTAAAAAGAAAAAGAAAAATGTGTGCTTTTTCGTGATATTTTCAGGAAACATTTCCCCTTCTTCTGGCGATAGAAAAAAGCGTACTTAGAACCAAGACTTTCACACACACACACACACACACACACACACACACATATATATATATATATATATATATATATATATAAGATCTGACACACACAGACAGAAATTATATATTATAAATATTGCCAACTAATTTACCAATTAATTTAAGATAATAAAAACGTTGGGTAAGAAAGTTCTCGGATGCAATAAAAAAGTGCTGATAGTAGTTAAGTAATTATCTTCGTTCATATATGCTCACCCCACCGGGTTTGAGCACTTTTGTGTGGAAATTTGATGGCTGCCGCATACGCTGAAATGCAATTGGTCTTCTTAAGAATTGAGCACTCCAGGTAGCCGATAACGTATATGTAGAAGATATACGTAAAATATTGCTTCACTTACGCTGAGAATGACGATGGCTCTGGTAAGATGTCTGACTGACGAAAAAATCAGCCGGGTTTCGATCCCAGTTTGAAACATCTCGCAGGTCTAGCCAAACTGAAGAGTTGCGATTCAACGAAACGGTCTGTGGCTGACAATATATTTATTCATGTAATTTTTTTTCTTTTTTTGTCTGTCAAAAGAGAGAAAAAAGTAAATATTTCAAAATGAATTGGTCCACAAAGAGAGATTTATATCATATTAAAATAATTTATTTAGTTCTTACGCAGCTTTTCCTGTCTGTGGCTTTCTTACATATATATATATATATATATATATATACCAACTCCTCTGCTCGGGCAGGATATGACACAAGGTCAATTTTTAAACGGAGTTTAGCAAATTTGAATTCAGAGTTTTCCTTCTCCTTGACTAGTTGCCTCACCAAGGCTGGAGAACCTAGTCTGCCCAACTATTGAATTCATACCTTTCCTTAGGGTATTAGTGCTATGTGAAATGCAATCAGTCTCATCCAGGGTTTGAACTCGTGTCGTCGTGTCCATCTCCTCCGACGATAACCATTACACCATGGGCAACTCTCTCTCTCTCTCTCTCCATATATATATATATATATATATATATATATATATATGTGTGTGTGTGTGTGTGTTGGGTGAGCGTAAAAACATCTTATCAGCGTCATAACTTATTGACATATGCTTACAAATATGGTAACATCATATACATTAAATCAAAATGTTCCTTTCTCTCCATCAGAATCTCTGTGTAACCCTATGACCGCTGGAGAGACGTGAAATCTAAAATAGTGTTAAAACACAGTTATGTTGGAGTTGGCTTAAACAGTGTTGTCAGCGTGCAATGAATTTTTAGACTAGAGTTTTTTGGGTACCCGCCTACTAGCAAGTTTATTTTGATGTTGCAAAATTTCATCGAAAAAACTACATCTGTGATCAGGAAAAAAGAGATTCAGACCGATCAGAGAAAAGGACATTTAGTTGTACCATCGGTCCCGGAGAAATTTCTTGGTCATGTTAAAGAAGAGTTTGTGTTATGCTGCAAAAGGACTGTCTTCAGAGGGTTATGTCTTCTCTCTCCGGTGAGACGCACTTAACCGGTTTTCGCCAGGGAGCCGTTTGGCCCCCTGCAGCCATTCTGAGACTCCAAGACTCAAAACTGCAGACTGACGACTGACCGTATCTCACGTGGGCATCTGCAAATATCATTTCACAACGCCCACACATTTCTGCTCAACCATGTGACTGCTTCCGCTTATAATCCGGTTGTTTATACATGTGCATCCTGCAATCACATTGTTTCCACGCCTGGCACATCCGGCTGTAAGGAGTCAATATGCAACAGTTAGACAGATTAAATTTCTTTAAGGTTTGATAAGGCTACTAATCTAGGAAAAGGAAAACCTTGACTGACTTCAAACCAATTTTACACCGCTAAATAAATTGAACTTGTGTTACACCCTGCTTGTGGTAGAGTGGTTAGTGATTTACGATGACCGTAGGTTTTAGAGCATTTTTTGACCACGTTAGAGAAGCGTTCGTGCGTAGCTCCTAAATGACAACACTCAGATAAAGGGAAATTCAGGCCGACCATCGATATTGAAGCAATTTGTTGAACGTGTCAGAGAAGTTTTAGAGTGCAACCCTAAAATGAAAACATTCAGATAAAAGGATATTTCAGACGACCATCGATATAGAAGTAATTTTTTGTGTATATCAGAGAAGGGATAGTGCACAGCCCCTAATGGACAACACTCAGAAAATAGGACATTTAGGGTGACTATCGGTGTCGGAGTTATTTCTTTACCATTTACTGGGAAGCGTTTGTGAGCATCCCCAAAATGACAATACCCAGAAAATAGGATATTCAGACCAATTCTGGGTCTCAGATCAATTTGTTGACGACGTTAGTGAAGTGTTCGAATGGAACACCAAAATGACAATATTCAGATAAAGTGACATTTAGCCCGACCGTCAGTCTCAGAGTAATTAATTGTCCTCATTAGAGAAGCTTTAGTTCTCAGCGCTAAAACGAAAACACTCAGATCAAGGGACATTTAGTCAAACCCTTTGTCTTGGGTCACTTTCTTGACCACGTCAGAGAAGCGTTTCTGCGAAACTCCAAAAATTACATGACTAGGATAAAAGAGCATTTAGTTCGACCAACCATTTCGGAGAAATTTGTTGACCTCGTTAGAAAAGCGTCTGTACACAGCTCCACAATGACAACATTCAAATGGATTCAGGTCGACCATTTGTCATGGGTCAATTCGTTGACCTCGCTAGAAAAGCAAAAAGACAACACTCAGCTGAATGGATTTTCAAGCCGAGGATCGGTTTCGGAGCAATTAGTTGATCCTGATAGAAACTTTCCTGCACAGCCACAAAATCTTAACATTCAGATAAAGGGACATTCAACTGATCATCGGTTCTGGATTAATTCGTTGACCGTGTCTGAGAAGCGTTCGTGCGCAACCACGAATAAGACAACACTCGGATAAAGGGATATTTAATCCGTCCATCAGTTTCGGATCACTTTGTTGGCCATGTCAGAGAAGTGTTCGTACGCAGCTGCGAAAGGACATCACTTAGATAAAAGGAGGTTTAGGCTGGGTATTAGTCTCGAAGCAAATTTGTTGACAGCGTTAGGGAAACTTCCGTACTCAACAACAAGATGACAACATTTAGATAAATGGGCCAATCAGACCGACCATCGGTCTCGGATCAATTTACTGACTTCGTTGGAGAAGCTTTCCTTTGCAGTCCCAAAATGACAAGATTCAGATAAGAGACATTCTGGCCGACCATCTGCCTTAGATCAATTTGCTGACCGCGCAAGAAAAGCGTGTGTGCGCAGCCGCGAAAGGACAATATTCAGATAAGGCGACTTATATGCAGACCACTGATCTCAGATCCATTTGTTGACCACGTTAGAGAAGGATGAGTACGCAATCCTCAAAGACAACATTCATATAAAAGGATATTTCGGCTGATCTTAGTCTCAAAGCAATTTGTTGACCACGTTCAAAAAGCTTCCGTGTACAGTCGCAAAATACCAACATTCAGATAAAGGGTGGATGACTATTTGTTTCGGACCAATTTGTGGACTTGGGAGTAATTGCTGAAAAGGTGTATTTCACATTCTCTTAAAATCCAGGAACCTAACCATCAGATACAGTTAAGTGTCATATCCAGAACATTAATTGGTTCAAGAATCTTACCTCTCTGCTGGGGGTGTCCTCGTGGTGTAATTGTTAAACCGATGGAATGCAGAATCGTAGTAAGCGAGTTTGTACTCCAGTCGCGCTATTACGTTCACTTTCGGGCAAATACCCTTGGGAAAGGTATGAACCCCCTTATCCTTCCAGCTAGGGGTTAAATAGTACCACTACTGTTCTTCTAGGAGAATAGGTTTGGCATTAAATAACCTACAAAGGTTGATATGCCATTAAACAAAGAAACCAAACCAAACCTTTACCTCTCTGCTGAGGTGTAGTCGGCGGTTTCTGTAGCTCAAGCGAACATGACGGACGGTCCGTTTATCTTTGAGGGACAAAGTTACTGGAAAATGCTAACCAAATATCAATCATTTAACATGTCGCTGAGGATGGTGACTACTTTTTTTTAGCAAGATTTGCGTCATACTGAACTGGTTCACACTGGAACTAGATTTTGCAACTAGCTTCATCTAAAAAGATGGATTGTCTACGCTGGAAAAAAATGACAAGTTTTTTTCGAAAGTGACCCCACCCCGTCTGAAAATGTTAGTGACTCTTTTCTTTGAAGGCATGTGAAGGTACCTCTTTTACAGTACCGTTCTCTGCGTCACGTTTTAATAAATCTGATAACATAAGCGACCCTAATACGCCTAATTTTGCCTGTGCACCCTACTATTTCTGTATTGTAACAATCTTAGATTGGCGTATCAGTCGGCCTCGTTTCGATCCCAGCTTCGGGAATCTAGCCTGTCTAGCTACACTGAAGAGTTCTGATAGAACGAAACAGTCTGTCTGTGAATGACAATATATGTATATATAACTTATTTTTAATTTTTTTTAGTAATAAGCGATTTTGGAAGTATATACTGATACTAGTTAGCATATTCAAGTTTGAAAAATAATCGTGACCTTGTCAAAGTATATAACGAGTTATTCAGATTTGTTCGAAGCGATAATTTAGCTCGCAGCCCTGGTTATACATTAAAGAGCTTGGCTTCAGGGTGCATCTTCTAAGGTAGCACCTGCCACCTCAACTGTTCCATTCTGTGGGATATTTTGCACACACACACACACACACACACACACACACACACACACACACACACACACAAACATTTGTAATTAGAGAGAGGGGGGCAAAGTGAAATGGTTATGGTATAAATAGACACAGTGACACGAGTTCAAATTCTGGACGAGGCTGATTGCATTTCACATAACACTAATACCCTTGGAAAGCAATGAATGCAATTATTCTCCCTCCAGATATGGGTAAATAGTAGGGCAGACAGGGTCCCTTAACATTGGTTAGGCAAGCCAGTCTTGGAGAAGGAAAACTCAGAATTCAGACCTGTTAAACTCTGCTTAAAAATTGACCTTGTGTCACATCCTTTCTGTGCGGAGGGATATATATATATTATATATATATATATATATATATATAATATATATATATATTATTCAGTCCAGTTAAACCGGAGTCGGGAATAATTCTGTCAGGACAAAAAATCATACAACTGTGAACATTTAAATTTTCCTGGTAAAGAGCTCAATGTAACAGACATCTCAGAGCAAAAATTTCTTTAAGAAAAACAAAAACCGGTTACATTAGGATTATAAATTTATTTCCATCCTGTTATGGGTATTGATATGAATCAATAACACCAAAAACAACAAGTCTTCTTCAGATCTAATGGATAAAATAATGACAAGAACGTATCAAAGACAGATTAGACAGGCAGTTTGTGTCAGCCGTATTTAATCAAACAGGATTATATCTATATATATATAGATATGATTATATATATATACTATAATATATATATATATATATATATATATATATATATATATATATATAATCATGTTCGATTAAATACGGCTGACACGAACTGCTTGCTTATTCTGTCTTAGATCCGTTCTTGTCTCAGTTTAAATCGTTTGATTTTTGGATGGAATGAATTTTGGAAGGCGCTGTGTTTTCACAACCAGATACACGAACCCGAGGAACTCAATGAAATAGAACTAAAATGTCTAAGACTTGATAAACTTTCCTCTACAGATTCTAATAATGGAATAAAACTCATCATATATTATCCCAAATTCAGCACAACTAACCACGTCATCTAGAAGGGGTTTGGTTTGGTTTCTTTGTTTAATGGCATATCAACCTTTGTAGGTTATTTAATGCCAAAGCCATCACTCTTCAAGAAGAGTAGTGGGTGTCCTCGTGGTGTAATGGTTAAAGCGATGGACTGCGGAATCGTAATACGCGAGTTCGTACTTCAGTCGCGCTATTACGTTCACTTTCGGGCAAATACCCTTGGGAAAGGTATGAGCCCCCTTATCCTCCCAGCTATGGGTTAAATAGTACCACTACTGTTCTTCTAGGAGAATGGCTTTGGCATTAAATAACCTAAAAAGAGTTGATATGCCATTAAAAACAAAGAAACCAAAGAAACCAATCGTCCTGGATTTGAACTCGTGTCGCGGTGTCCATTTCCTACGACGATAACCATTACACAATGGGCACCTACACTAATAATGTGTGTAAGTGTGTGTATGTTTGTTTGTTAGTTAGTTATTTAATGGCATATCAAATTTCTCGGTTTATTTAATGCCAAATGCATCCTTTTAGCAGGACAGTAGTGGTACCATTTAACCCATAGATGGAAGGATAAGTGGGTTCATACCTTTCCCAAGGGTATTTGTCCGAAAGTGAACGTAATAGCGCGACTGGAGTTCGAACTCACGTACTACGATTCCGCCGCCCGTCGCTTTACCCATTACTTTAAGAGGATTCCCCTCCAAAGATATAAGACTTATCATTGTATTTGATTGTGTGATTTGAACTCAGGTCGTTGTATCCTTTTCCAACAATTATAACCATTATACCACGAAAAAAGACTGGAATAAAGACACTTACATTGAGAGACGAAAAAAGAATAAAATGAATGAGAGAGAGAGAGAGAGAGAGAGAGAGAGAGAGAGAGATTGACCGCTGTAATCTACGTTTATATTACTCTATCGCTGCGTGCTTGTCGTGATGTTTTTCGTCGGAGGGAATGAAGTCGGCAACTCGAGTTCAAATCCTGGTTTGGTTGGGTTTTATGGCATATCAATCATTGTAGGTTATTTAATACCAAATCCTGTTTTTACATATATGCTAAATATACATGATTTGGTTTGGTTGGGTTTTATGGCATTTCAACCATTGTCGGTTATTTATTGCCAAATCCTGTTTTTACATATATATTAAATATATATGATTTGATTTGGTTAGGTTTATGGCATATCAACCATTGAAGGTTATTTAATGCCAAATCCTGTTTTTACATATATATCAAATATATGTGATTTGTAAACTCCTTTTGTAGATACATTGTTGAACGAGCTGAGATCTTTCTTTTGTATACAGTTAAATGTTTTCCAGTATTGCTATCTAACGCGAATATTTCTATTTCTTATAAATCATTTGTATACACATAGTTAAATGATTTCCAGTATTTCTATTCAACGCAAATTATTCTATTCAACATTATTCATTTGTTTGCACACAGTTAAATGGTTTCAAGTATTGCTATGTATCACTAGCAATTCAATTAAACATCAGTCATTTGTTTGCACACAGTTAAATGATCAAACAGTTCTTTTTTTAATGATTCATTATAGCAAAAGTCAACAAAGCTAAATGGTTCCAAGTATTGCTATCTGTTACTAACAATTCGATCAACAATTAAAATTAGCATGAGTCATTTTTTTTTTTTTTTGCGGTCAGGTTAAATGTCAAATAGTTCTATTTGACACATAGGACACTATCAGATGCTACCATTCCAGACCAGTGGGACCTGGGAGGCGATGGCAATGAAGGGGTACTTTGCATTTCCCAAAGCTTCTACATTACTCGTGCCTCACTATCAGATTGTTTATAATCGTTTATCAGGACAGTTGTTACTGGAGTCTTACCCTTCTGCAAAGATACAGTCCAAGTATTCTACAGCATAAGCCGACCGAACTGCTAAACCTGGACGAAGCTGTTTGTATTTCACTTCCCCTTTAAAGAAAGATGTAAAAACCCCTCTTCTCTCCCCTCCTGTGGATAAATAAAAGAGCAAACATGGTTCTTCTGCCTTAGTACAGCAACTACTTTATGGGTACCTCAGGTGGTGTAATGGTTAGCAAGCTAGACTAGCAAACCTACACGAGTGAGTTCGAGTCTCATTAGGTGCCCCATTCATATGGCCTTGTGCCACATTTAAGCAAAAAAAAAAAGCTTAGTAAATTAATACTGTATGGGCACCTCTGGTGGTGTAATGGTTAGCAAGCTAGACTAGCAAACCTACACGAGTGAGTTCGAGTCTCATTAGGTGCCCCATTCATACGGCCTTGTGCCACATCTAAGCAAAAAAAAAAAAAAAAAAAAGCTTAGTAAATTAATACTGTATGGGCACCTCTGGTGGTGTAATGGTTAACAAGCTAGACTAGCAAACCTACACGAGTGAGTTCGAGTCTCATTAGGTGCCCCATTCATACGGCCTTGTGCCACTTCTAAGCAAAAAAAAAAAAAAGCTTAGTAAATTAATACTGTATGGGTACCTCTGGTGGTGTAATGGTTAGCAAGCTAGACTAGCAAACCTACACGAGTGAGTTCGAATCTCATTAGGTGCCCCATTCATACGGCCTTGTGCCACATCTAAGCAAAAAAAAAAAAGCTTAGTAAATTAATACTGTATGGGCACCTCTGGTGGTGTAATGGTTAGCAAGCTAGACTAGCAGACCTACACGAGTGAGTTCGAGTCTCATTAGGTGCCCCATTCATACGGCCTTGTGCCACATCTAAGCAAAAAAAAAAAAGCTTAGTAAATTAATACTGTATGGGCATCTCTGGTGGTGTAATGGTTAGAAAACTAGACTAGCAAACCTTCACCAGTGAGTTCGAGTCATACTGGGTGTCCTATTCATTCGGCCTTGTGCCCAATCGAAGCAAAGTGCTTCGTAAATTACTACAGCAACTACTGTATGTATTTACCCATCCTTTCACCATGCATAGATTTTTTAAAGAGTACCCCAAAGGATGTGACTCAAGGTCAATTTCTTAAAGTGGTTTCCAGCTGATTTAAATTCAGAGTTTACTTTCCGTTTGTGTTTTTGTCTTACTGAGGGGAAAAAAAGCCTTACCAATATTTGGTGGGAGAATCAATTAATTCATGCCTTTCTCAAAAGTATTTGCACAAAGTGAAACATAAACACTCTCGTTCAGGATTCGAACTCAGGTCACCGATTCCATTTATAACGTAGATAACAGTTGTGTTAAGCACGCCTCAATACAACAACCAATGAAGGAGAATGAAAACTCTGAATTCAAACAGGTCGTAAAAAAAGTTGATGACCGTAGTCAAGGGTTACCCGAAGGCTCCCTTTTCGATAGCTACAACACGAATTGAACCCAGGTCTCCCAGGCCATTGGCGAAAACTCTACAAAAAAAAATTAGATTTGTGTCACATCCAACTAGTGACGGAGGGGTTAGGTAAATACACTCCTGTAAACTTCGTAATTGAACTTCTGTGGATTTATAATCTACAAAATAAACTAATGTGACTATATAAAAGGTATATTGTCACATTATTTGTTTTAATATATAATGTTACATTATCTTCTCTGTCGCCCTCTCTCTCTCTCTCTCTCTCTCTCTCTCTCTCTCTCTCTCTAAATTCATGTATATCTAATTTGGTACGCCTCAGTCAGTTTGCAATGTACATATATAGATTAGTAATTAAGTAGTTAACTCAATGGATATATATATATATATATATATATATATATATATATATATATATATATATATATATATATATATATATATGAATAGATGGAGTTGTAATACATAGGTATGGTACCAAATAAATGAGCCAAAATAAGTTAATGGAAGCTTAGAAAGAAAATTATGGAAAAAAGGCCTAATTGACTCAGATACCAAATCTAAGAATGGCGTTCATAGAAGAAGAAGAAGAAGAAGAAGAAGAAGAAGATGATGATGATGATGATATTCGAAGTACCAGAAGAAACTTTTCAAGGTTTTGAAGATGATTCAGCAGATTTCGAATAATTGAAATAAATAAGAAAGAAAAGAACTTAAAAGAAGAAAGTTTGAAAGATTTTTTGGAAGAATTTAGAACTAGAATAAAATTTTGGAGATTTCGAAGAACTGGAAAAAAAAAAAAAAAAAAAAAATTTCGAAAATGAATTAAGAAAATAAGTTTAGATGATTTTGAAGAATTTAAAAGAATTTAGACGGAAAATTAAAAGATTTTGAAAAATGTAAAAGATAACTTAGAAGAAGAATTTGGAAGAAAGTTTAGAAGATTTTGAAGAATACAAAAGAAAAATTAGAAGAATTTTGAAGAATGTTTAGAAATTTTTTTTAAATTTCAAAGAATCATAAGAATTAAGAAGAAAATTCCATGAATTGTGAAGAATTCAGACGGAAAAATTTAAAAGAGCACAAAGAAAAATCTAGAACAATTATTATTATTATTATTATTATTATTATTATCATTAGTAGTAGTAGTAGTTGTTGTTGTTGTTGTTGTTGTTGTATTGCTGATGGTTGGTGGAAGCGTCTTTGGAAAGAAAAAATTAGGAGAACAATGAAGTAAACAAAAATGCCCACCTCCGCATTTTTTTCTTTTGTCACAGTTTTCCAAATAAAGACAAATAATGACGGACAGCAGACGACAAAGGATGTACGAGATGATCATTGAAAAATACGTTGGCGGCTGGTAAGTAGAAGTTAGAATTAAAAAAGATAAAAAAAGAAGAAAAAATGTTGAAAAACAGAAGGGACAAATAAATAATTTGAATGGAAGGAACCAAAAAGAATTGGAATGGAAGTTTGGGAAGACTTTAAACATTTGACGAACAGACGAAAATGGGCAGAAATTATTGATTCTCCATTCTTAATTAATGGAGTGGAACGATTAGCAAATGGATAAAAAAAAGTGGGGTAGAAAGTAATGGAAAAAAAAGTCAGGACTTTTTACGGGATCAGATTAAATAATGTGTAAAAAGAGGTAAATGGGAGCCGTTTTATCGTGATATAATGAATATATATATATATATATATATATATATATATATATATATATTGTCCTATTTACCAACCCCTCCACTCGGGCAGGATATGACACAAGGTCAATTTTTTAAGCGGAGTTTAACAGGTTTGAATTCAGAGTTTTCCTTCTCCTAGACTAGTTGCTTCCCCAAGGCTGAAGAACCTAGTCTGTCCTACTATTTACCCATAGCTGGAGGGAGAATAATTGGATTCCTATCTTTCCTAAGGGTATTAGTGCTATGTGAACTGCAATGTCTCGTCCAGGATTTGAACTAGAGTCGCTGTGTCCATTTCCTACGACGATAACCATCACACCACGGGCACCTCCAAATATATATATGTGGTGATCGAAAATTAATTCTCTATTTTAAAATTCTTATCATTTATTTCTTAACTATAATTTTATATACAAATATTTTAAAATAGAGAGTTTCTTTTTAATTAACCTGTCTGTATATGCATAATGATTCAGAAAAAAAAAACCCTCATATAATTTCCTAATCTAATTACTTGAATAAGTTTTTTTCAAATGATCTCAAATTTTAACACCATGTGAAGAAACAACCAAGAATTCGATGTTTAATGTTTAAACGTCTTTTCTTTTACAATGAATGGCATTTCTACTGTTGAAAAAGAAAATACCCTTGAAACGGATATAAATCAAACTATTCTCCCTCTTCCACAGCTATGGAAAAATAGTTGGGCTGACTGTGTTCTTTAACTTTGGTAAGACAACCGGTCTAAGAGAAGAAAAACGCTTAATTCAAACCAGTCACAACATATTGACCTTGTGCCGGATCCTGCACGTGGCGGAGGGGTTGGATAAAGTATATCTATCTATCTATCTATCTATCTATCTATCTATCTATCTGTGTATATATATATATATATATATATATATATACCTTGCTGCCTTCATCACGACAAAGCCGTGGTAAAGGCAACCCTTCTAGGAGAAGTTATGGTTAAAATCAAAACTGGAAGAGGAAGCTCCGGCATTAAACCTCTATTGATTTGGAGTTATCTTTGAACATGAAAAGTTTTCAAGAAAATACTCTGAAATAAAACCTGCAGTTCCCATAGCCATCAGTTATCCTGCTATTCTTGTCACTGGGATGTCACTGCATAGATCCAGAGAATGACATCAGTGTCACACAAGTGTATGCCACTAAAATCCTACGACGAACAGATCTCTTACTATCTGATCTTACGAATCTTGTGTATTTTTCACAAGGTGAATAGATAATCTTGAATTTGAGTTGTAATTATGGTGGAAGACAGCAGTCATGTGACAATATATGGCAGGAAGTCAGTCATTATATATATATATATATATATATATATATATATATATACCACCCTGTTGAGGGTGGCTTTGAATACACCTACTGCATTCCTTGCAGAAGTAGTAAACTCCCCAGGATATTTTG
Source organism: Sepioteuthis lessoniana (assembly GCA_963585895.1). Classification (NCBI taxonomy): domain Eukaryota; kingdom Metazoa; phylum Mollusca; class Cephalopoda; order Myopsida; family Loliginidae; genus Sepioteuthis; species Sepioteuthis lessoniana. The sequence continues at coordinate 40,286 of CAUZXS010000640.1, forward strand.
GTTATGATACTAAACTGCATTAGATGCGGAGACTCCAGGTTTGAAGCTCTGAGGAGCATGATGTTATCCCTTCATAGCCATTTCCCACAGGTCCACTCTGACGCGGATTAGTAAGACTAATTAAACTCTCATTTATGAGTAAAAAAGATGTGTTTGAAAATGATTAGTAGTAAATAAAACAACTTGAAACCATATAATTCTGCGCAGGCCCACGTGGTCTAATGGTTGTAGTCGTAGGAAATGGACATAGAAGCTCAAGTTCCAATTCTGGATGTGGTTGTTTGAATTTCACATAGTGCTACTATCATTAGGAAAGATTTGAATCCGACTATTCTCCTTTCAGTTATGGGTAAATAGTAGGGCAGGCTGAACTATTTAACCTTGATATGGTGACCGGTCACAGAGAATGAAAACTCAAAAAGTCAAACCTGTTAAACACCGCTTAAAATTGACCATGTGTCGTACAATATATATATATATATATAACTGAGTTGGTTGTCTCTAAATCACTATGTGAGTTTGTGGCGGACCAAGTGCAATATGATGTGGAGAGTGCTCAATATCTAGGATAGAGCTATTATCTTTTCATTTTGTTAACTGCCTGATGATTGTTGTTTTGGAAAAAAACTCCATGAGACCCTGGGGTCGCAGTCTAAATTCCTTGGCATTAAATAAATATATATATATTGTATATTTATTATATATATTTATTATATATATATATATATATATATATAGGAAATGAACTGTTTGCATAACACGTGACTGTAATGTCCTTGGGAAAAGTATAAATCCAAATATCCTCCATCCTGCCGCAATGGAAAAATTGTGAGGCAGACTGGGTTTTCTTACTTTGTTAAGACAACTAATCTAAGTGTTGGGAAAGTCGCTGTTCAAACCGGTAACAACTCATATTGACCTTGCGCCGAATCCAGTTCGTGGCGGTGGGGTTGGATAAATACATACAATTCTGTGCAAATTATTTGTATTTGATAGGAATACTTGATAACATATTATTGTGTGCAAACATTATTATTGCAAGAGACAAAAAATGTGCGATTAAAATACGATTGCAATGGAAAGTTGAAAATATAAATTGTTGGGATTATGATCCAACATTTAACATTACTCAAATTTTGGCATTAAATTACCCATATGGAGTTCATGTGCCGTTAAATAAAGCAAATATAATTATATACATGCATATATGTGGAAGTAAATAATGGAAAGGAATCTGACAATATGGAGAAAAATAGAAAAACAAAGTCATACAAAAGTGAGGAATTTATTACGAAGGAAAATCGACATTAAAACCTTTCGGTTTTAATGAGCCTTTGTTGTATTTTGACCTTCGACCCGGCCAAACATGCCATTCCAAAGTGATGCGCCGGAAGGAAGTGACACATTCCAATGGCCAGTAATCGAAAGAGATCGCGTGGGCGGATTTGGCTGATGAAATGGGACAAGGTAAAAAGCCCATGATACACTCATAGACTGATGCACAGGAAGAGAGTGACCTCTGAACTGCATGACAGTTATTTCCACTTGATGACAATCAAACATGCCATGCCAAAGATTGAGTGGGCGATTGAGTGGGCGTTGAACTATTATATAACTCGGTCAAGACAGGAAGTCAGACAGTTGGGGTCCAGAGAAGTTGCTGATAAGATGTGGTAGAGAAAGCCCGGTGGAGGGGGCCCTTGGGGCCCCTGATTGAGTTGGAGACCAGAGAAGTTGCTGATAAGATGTGGTAGGGAAAGCCACTCCCGGCCGAAGAGGCCCACGGGGCCCTCGGGGCCCCTAATAGTTTCGGAGACACGTTGGTGACAAGGTGTGGTAGAGAAAGCTAGCACTCAGCAGAAAGCTGAGCCCCGGACCTCCGGTTGAGCAGTTCTGGAGAACGAGAAAGACACAATGCTGACGGCCATAAGAGTGGGGGTCAATATATTGCAGTTCTGTTCGGTCTCCAACTCCCTCTCACATGCAAACGTTACAATAAAGTGAGAGGCATATTTTTCTAAAGAAGTCTTCGCTCGTCGTTTATTATTGCGTCGGTATGTATCCAGCATATATATGTATATATGTGCATGAATCTGTATATGGGAATACAACACCTTCATCCGGACTTTAAAATGCTGAAACAAGTATTGATAGAACAATGATGGATGTTTAAACATCTATCGTTGTCCTATCAACACTTGTTTAACATCGACTGTCCTTCCTAATAAATTCATCATTTTTGGATAACTTTGTTTTTCCTATTTTTCTCCGTATATGAGTGTGTGTGTGCGTGTGCGTGCGCGAGGGATCTTTCTTTTTTACTCAACAGCTATGGGCAAATAGAGGGGTTCTTTAGCTTTGACAAAACAACTGCTCAAGGGGAAGAAAAACTTCTGAATTCAAAACAAAGCTGTCCTTCAGGAGAATCTGTGGCACATTGGTGTACCATTCTGTTGTTATCAGCGGATCCAAATTAATGTGGCTGGTGCTACACAAGACTTTAACACAATGAACAAATCATCTTGTCAGTTGACATCTTTAACTGAACTATGTGTCTAAATTTCTGAGATGAAGTTGTAAAAAAAACTTTTTTTAAATAGTGATATGAGCAGGGGTACAAAAATCTGATATGATAGTTGAGAGAAGTATCCCATGAGTTGATGGACACATTGGGTTTATAAGTCCCAAAACTTCACTCTGAGTTGTCTGGCAAAAAAACATGGCGCAATGGACAAGGCGTTTGGTTAGAAAGAGTTTCTGGGTGAAATCATCTGCAGATTCAATCCCAACAGCAGGTAGAAATACTTACTATATCTTAAAACTTGTAACCCGGTCATGATTGCAGAATTGGAACAGTGTACCCCTCTGATTCAAATAAAAGAGCTCAGTTCGAGATTGTGTGTGAGTTCGACATGAAAACACATGAAGAAGGCCGAAGGACACATAGGCAGAAATGTCGTGAGTATAGCAATAAAGATGAGTTCAATAGTCCGAATATTTTAAGTAATGACAATTCAACTGAACTGTTCGGCCATGTATTTCAAAGTTTTTGAATCAAAATGATCAGACACAAATTAAGCAACACAAATAAATGAGTAGTGAATATTACGTTTATTGAAAGTTAAAAGGATAACATTTAAGGATCTGCAACCATTCAGTCTCAAACATGGACCAAAAATGTCAAGAAGAGCTCTAGATGTCCACTGTTCAGTTGAAGGCACTGTTGAAAGCGATGTGCAAATTACTCCAGGAGGTTCGCTTGAAAATGAGGCCCAGATAATGAGAAACTTGCCTTATAATCTTTACAAGTGCCATCAATTTCAAAGTTCTTGAATAACTTTAAAATCTGACTCCTGTTTGGAAATTTGTTGAAATTGAACTTGTTTATATATAACTCTCAAATACTGTTTATGATTGAGAAGAAAAACTTGTGAAAAGAGAAGAGTTAAGAGAGAGATTTAGAGGAGGAGAAAAAGAGAGATAGAAGTAAAATGAGAAAGAATTAAAGGGAGAGAAAAATTAAAAGGAGTGATAGATAGATAGATAGATAGATAGATAGATAGATAGAGAGAGAGAGAGAGAGAGAGAGAGAGAGAATTGTGAGATGTATGACAAGTAAAAACGGAAAGTGTTATTAAAAAACGCGAGAGACAAAGAAAGAGAAAAATAATAATTGAATGAAATAGATTAATAAATAGGCACGAGAAAGAGATAGAAAACAACATAGACAATCAGAGAAGGAGAGAGAATGAAGAAAATAATGAAAACTGCACAGAGAAAGAGAGGGGGGGTAAGAAAAGAAAAAAAACCAAGCAGAGGATAAGGAAAGCCAAATTAAGAATAGATAGGAAAAGAAAAAAGTAAAAAGTTTGAAGGAAAGAAACAGAAAAGAAAGTGAAGAAGAAAGAAAAGAAAACATTCCAAAGGAAATAATAAAAATGAACACAAAGCAAAAGAAAATTGATGAAGGAATGAATTTCATTCCTTCATCAATTTTCTTTTGATTTGAAAGAAAGAGAGAATCAGACCGAAAAAGCAAGAAAAATAAAGAATCAATGAAAAACAGAAAGAAAGCAACTTGAAACAGAGAGTGTAAAAAGAATGGAAGAGAGAGAGAGAGAGGGAGAGAGAGAGAGAGAGAGGGGGGTGCTAAAAAGAGAAGTAAAAGAAAAAGAAATGATGAAAAACAGACAGATATACATGGGAGAAAGTAAGAGGTGGGAGAAAAAAAAAACGAGAGAGAGAGAGAGACAGAGACAGAGACTGAGACAGAGAGAGTTAAAGAGGAGCGCGAAAAATAAAGAGAGAAAAAAGAATAGAAAGTGAGAGACATGTCCATAAAAAAGATGATTAGATCAATAGATAAATAGATATGGGAAGAATAGATAGATAGATAGATAGATAGATACGCGTAGACTGAGATGGAGAGATACTTACATATAGAGTAAGGTAGAGAGATACGGTTAAAATGAGATGGATAGATTGATAGATAGAGAGAAAAATAGCAAAGAAGTGAAGTTCAGAAAGCGGAAAGTGTGAAAGAGAGGAAGGGTGGTGGTGGGGGAAAAGATAAGCGGAGAGCAATGAATACAAAGGAGAGCAAGGTGTTCTTTTTAGAAGACTGAAGAATTTTATAGCAGCGGCAGTGGATATCCTGAGGATGAGGAAAAAGTAAGGTGTCGGTGTCGGGTGGAGAGGGTGATAAAGAGTAGTGGAAGCTGTGATAGCAGCAGCAGCAGCAGCAGCAGCTATTGCTGCTGCTGCCTTCGCATTAAGCAATTTGGAGTGCTGGTGTCTCTCTGTTGCCAAGGTTACCAGTTGAGCGGATGGCGTATCGATCGGAAAAAAAAAAAGAAAAAAAGAAGCAGAGAAAAAGTGTTAAAGAAAGAATAAAAGAAAGAAAGAAAGAAAGAATGAATGAAAGAAGGAGTGGGAAACAGAGTGAGAGGGAAAGAGAAAGAGGGATAGAAAACTAGAGAGAATGTGTGTTTGTGAGAAAAAAGTGGTTGTGGGAAGAGAACTTGAGCGTGGGTTGATAAAGAAAGACAAATTAGAAAGAGAAAATGGAGAGGGAGAGAGAGAGAGTAAGAGAGTGAGAGAGAAGGGTGGGTCTGTATGAGAGGGAGAGACAGTGAAAAACAAATGGGGTAGATGGGTAACTAGAGCGTTGGTAGATAAACAAAGATAAACAGTAAGATGAGAGGGAAGAGAAACACACACACACACATATATATATATATATATGCAGGGAAAAAGAGAGAGAGAGATCGAAATAGAGAGAGAGAGAGTAGGAGACAGAGAACAAGTGGAGATAAGAGGTGAACTTGAGCGTGAATAGTAAAACAAAGAGAAACAGAAAGAGAGATATGGGAGAGAAGGAAAACGTATGTGTGTGTGAGTGTGTGAGACAGACAAAGAGAGAGAGAGAGAGAGAGAGAGAGTGAGAGGAAAAAGTGAGAGATAATGAGAGGGAGAATGAGTTCGGATAGGAGAACGAGAGCGTGGGATCCAAGCAAAGAATAAGAGAAAGATAAAAATGATAAGAGAAAGAGAAGCATGGTGTGTGTGTGTGTGTGTGTGTGTGTGTGTGTGTGAGAGAGAGAGAGAGAGAGAGGGGGGGGAGAGTGAGAGAGAGACAGAAAGAGAGAACAATTGGAGATATAAAAGGAAAACTGAAGCGTGGGTAGTTGAACAAAGAAATGGCACTAGGATGAAAAACAGAGAGAAACACAGAGAGAGAGAGAGAGAGAGAGAGAGAGAGAGAGAGAGAATGTAGGTAGGTGGGAAATTTGGTCGGGAATGGTGAAACAAAAAGAAAATAAAAAAGGGAAATCTGCTAAGAGAATAAGCACAAAAAAGAAAAGACGTGGGCGCGCGTGGGCGCGCGCGCGAGAGAGAGAGAGAGAGAGAGAGAGAACTGAAAGGGGAAATTCTGGCGTGGACTGAAAAATAGAATAAGAAAAAGGGAACTGAGAAACAGAGAAAGGTGGACAAAAAGTGATATATATATATATATATATATGGAGAGAGAGAGAGAGAGAGAGAGTGAGAGAGAAAGAGAGACAGACAGACAGACTGGAGTCAGGAGAGGAACTAAAGTGTGGGTAGTGAAAGCAAGTCAAACAGAAAGAGAAAAATAGAGGTTGACAAATGGGGTGAGAAAGAGTAAAACACATATACACAGAGAGAGAGAGAGAGAGAGAGGGGAGGGAGGGAGGGAGGGAGGGAGGGAGGGAGTTAGAATGTTTGTATGTGTGTATGTGTGTGTGTGTGTTTGTGTGTAACAATAACATACAGCGGGGACAATCGAAAAACAAGACGTGGGTAGGGGATCAGATAAAGAAAAAAGATATATATATATATATATATATATATAGAGAGAGAGAGAGAGAGGATGAGGATTAAAGGATTAAAAAAAGAGAAAAAGAAATGGAGAGAGAAAATGAAGAAGTAAAAGAGAGATAGGTGGAAAGAAAGAGGAAGTAAGTGGATATAGGAGAAGAATTAGAACGTGGGTAGTGAAACAAAGAGAAACAAAAAGAGAATGCGAGGGGAGAAACAGGGAACCATGTAAACGAAGAGATAGATAGATAGATAGATAGAGAGAGAGAGAGAGAGAGAGAGAGAGAGAGAGAGAGAAAGAGGGGGGAGGAAGTGATTTTGTTTCTATGAGAAAACGAAGGAAAATAAAATGAGAGAGAGAGAGAGAGAAAAAAAGAGAGAGAGAGAAGAAGAGAGAATAAGAAAGAATAAGAGAGGAAGAGAAGCACAGATAGATAGATAGATAGATAGATAGATAGATAGATAAGTGCTTTTGTTAGAAATAGATTGCATGGGAAAACTGAAAGAGAGAGAGAGGGAAAGAGAGAGAAACAAAGAGAGAGAGAGAGAGAAGAAAAGAAAGGAAGAGAAGAAATAATGACCGACAGACAGGGAGAGAGAGAGAGGGGGGGGGGAGAGAGAGAGTGACGCAAAGAGAGGAATAGAAAAAATTAAGAGCGGCAGATAGATAGATAGATAGATAGATAGATAGATAGATAGATAGATAGATAGATAGATAAAGAGAAAGAGAGATAGAGATAGAGAGATAAAGGTGCTTTAGTTAGAAAGAGATAGCGTGGGAAAAGAAACTGAGAAAGGGATAGAGGGAAAGAAAGTGAGGGAAAGAGAGGACTAAAAGAAATAATGACCGACTAAGAGAGAGAAAGAGAAAGAGAGGGAAAGAGAAGAATAGGAGAAACAATGAGAGACTGAGAGAGAGAGAGAGAGAGAGAGAGAGAGAAGGAGTTATACAGAACCTTCCCAACATAACACAGACTACGACTTAAAACAACTCTGTAAAATTAACAGGATTTGAATTAAAGAAAAAAAAAAACACGGAAAGCTTTAAAAAGCTGTTATGTGTGCGTCGTAATCAAAGTGCTTGAGACCGTGTTTACAATATTACAAATAGAAGTTGTGTTGAGCATAAGATTAAAAAAAGGTCAAAATAATAGCGAGACTAATCTCAGTTTTAATCCGCATAGTAAGTATAATCAAAGCTGTCATTTTCTAAGCTTAGCCTTGTTTGGCACAAGGTTGCTGTAGTCTGGCACCTTGACCTCATATTGCTTACTGTACCTTCTGTTCCTAAGTGGTCACCTATTTAAGTACTGAACGAGACCATCATTGCCTTACTTCAGTAATCAGTACATTCTTGTTATTTACTAAGCTTTACTTAAGCTAGCGCACAGGCCTCAGCTTGCTTCAGGTATCTGTAGTTCCGAAGTGGTCACCCATCTATACACTGAACAGGCTCACCATTGCTTAAGTTAAGTAATTAGTTCTTTCTTAAAAAAAGAAAGGAGAAAAAGAGCTAAATCAAAAGATAAAAGGAAAAAGAGACACAAAGATTACAGAGAGAGAGCGAGAGAAAGAAAAAAAGAAAGAAAGAAAGAAAGAAGGAGAGAACAGTGAAACTTGTGGGAAAGAAGGCGCGCTCTTCGCGAGCGTTCTTTTGTGTCCTGTGGTGGGGCGCTCTCGACCGGCTGTGGTTGCGTGCTGCACGGTTCGGTCGGGTGTGTTCCACCACTGGATACATCACCTCTGGCCTCAGGGGGCCGTCCCCCCAGGCTTTAACCCTCTTCGGAGGGGTTGGGTTTATCGCCCGGCGCCTGAGGCGCCCCGAAAAAGGGAATGCCGACGGGGTCCGAGGCATTTTTGGAACTGCCTATCGCGTTGGGCTACGGCCCTGCGACAGGACCCACCTTAAAAACGGCCTTGTGCCATATTCGTACGTTGGTGGGACGTAGGATAAATACAGCGCGCCTGAGTGACGAACTCGCTCACTAGGATATCGCAGTCCCACACATTAGCCACTTCTCCACGGAGATTACCCGAAGAAAAAGAATCACGAAAGAAGAAAGAAGATTTTTGGGACAATGCCGAGGAATACCGGTGAGAATCAAATTCACCAGTCCATGGTTATTTACTAAGCTTAGCCAAGGCCAGAAATATGGGGAACCCAGCGAGAATCGAACTCACTAGCTAAACTAGAGAGAGAAAGAGAGCCATAACATCACACGCGTATAGTTATTTACTAAGCCTAGATTAGTTGTGGCTCAAGTATGGAGCACCCATTGAGAATCGAAATCGCTAACAATGGCCTGCTAATTTAGCTGAGATGTCCTTCTCACTATCCAGTAACCTTTGAGACGGGTTTGCTGACGATTGCATCACGTCAAAATTCCCAGTTCAAATATGGTCCACCTAGTAGCGATCGAACTAGTTTACCAACCATTACCTCTACAGCGGGTAATTGCAGTTGTAGCAGTTGCAAGAAGCCCTGGGGATGAGAGAACTAAAAATAAGCATGGCTGGTTCGAATTCTAGTCATGTCTTATTCTAATTATTCTTTTGTGGTCAGTTTCCGAAAAGCGCAGATTTAAGCACTTTTCTCGGTCTGAGCTCCAAATGTTTGAGTCCTGATAAAGGCCATTTAATAGATTGGCGCAACACAATCTTTTACACAAACTTGTTCTGGTGCTGACAAGCAACACATAACACAAACTACTCTGTTCATAAAAAAGAAGAAAATCAGAGAACTGATTCTTATATCCTTTTTCAGTGACGACAAATAATAAGACTAATAATCTACCTCTACGTAAAATCCGATATGAAAAGACAAAATATCGAGAGGATTTATTTATTTACCATCAGATTTGTTTCTATTGATTTAATATATATATATATAGAAATTAAATCGCGAGTCGGGACTATCCTACTACAGTTTCGCCTAAACTGGCTCTTCAGGGTATATATATATATATATATATATATAAGTTTGAATAGCGTCGACACAGAATCAAAGAATCTTTGTGACTGCCAGTTTCTCGTCCATGCCATCATCAGACCAAGAAGCTCCCGTATGGTGGGTATCCCTTTAAATACTATTGTGCAAGGCGTGATTGGATGGGTAATCTAGGTAATGGGGCATTCTGGGAAGAGTTTACACTAGTTTTTGTTTAAATGTACGGAGAAATAGAGTTTTTCTTTCTTTTTTTTTTGCCGGTATATGGTTATTTACGTGTGTATATTATATTAATAATTTGATGTGTTAATTTATTTACACTAATTCTAATTTATTATTTTCTAGTGTTTTCATTTATTATTTTACTCCTTTGAAAGTTTTTTTTTTACTGCAGCGTTAGTTGGTGGTGTTTCACTGGAGTTTGAGTGACAGCAAGTCTCCTCAAGTCTTCAAGGGTCTTCTAAGTATTCTAGGCGATCTTAATAATGCTGTGGTTTGGATGATCTTCACTTGACATTTGATTTCTAAGTCTATTAGTCCATTTACCAATTCTTTGATGACTGTTTCGAGTGCACCAATTACAATTGGTCTCACTGTCACATTCATGTTCCATAGTATTTTTTTTAGTTTTCTAGCAAGGTATAAGTACTTATCTCTCTTTTCACTTTCTTCAATTTTTACTCAGTGTTTTACCGGGAGGGTAAAGTCCACAATTCGGTAGGTTCTCTTTTGTTGTTGTTGTTGTTGACTACCACTTAATCTGGTCGTCTGGCCGAGATTAGGTATCTGTTTGTATCTCAAAATTCCATAGAAGTTTGCGCGTCTCGTTCTTCTGGACAAATTCCGAGTTGTGCATATACCACTGGTGGTTAAATTTCAATTTCTTGCACACATCCCAGTGGATTATCTTCCCCACTCAGTTGCGTCTAGTCTTATACTCTTTTGAGCTAATTTGCTGCATTCGCTTATTAGGTGATTGATTGTTTCGTCTCTATCATGACATAATCTAAATCTGCTTTTTTGTTGCTTTTTGTCTATTTTTGTTTTGACATAGTCCTTATGGCGCTGAGAGTTTTTCATATCAGTGTTAGCTGATGGTTTTTCGATGGAGTTTGAGTGACAGTAAGTCTCCTCAAGTTTCCAGGAATTTTCTTAGTAATACTGTATTCTGAATGGTCTCTTATATCCTCTAATTTGAAAGAGTTCCAGTCTCTTTACGAAACCTTTGGGTTTGGTTTCTTGATTTGGTTTCTTTGTTTTAATGGCATATCAACTCTTTTTAGGTTATTTAATGCCAAAGCCATTCTCCTAGAAGAACAGTAGTGGTACTATTCAACCCATAGCTGGGAGGATAAGGGGGCTCATACCTTTCCCAAAGGTATTTGCCCGAAAGTGAACGTAATAGCGCGACTGGAGTACGAACTCGCGTACTACAATTCCGCAGTCCATCGCTTTAACCATTACACCACGAAGACACCCCCTTAAACATTTGGGGATTGTTCCGAGCGCACCACTTCCGATTGGTATCATCCTCACCTTCGTGTTCCGTAGTGTGTTTACTTCTCTATCAGGTGTAGGTATTTATCTCTTTTTCGCTTTCTTTTATTTTTACGCAGTGGTCCGCTGGGACGGGAAAGTTCATAATTCGGCTGGTTCTATTTTTTTTTTTTTTTTTTTTTTTTACTATCTCTAGGGCTGGTCTTCTTGCTAAGATTAGGTGGTCTGTTTATATCTCAAAATCCCAGAGAAATTTGTGCGTCTCGATTTCTTGGACAGATTCCGGGTTGTGCATATAGCCCTTGTTGTATGGTCAAATTTCTGTTTCTTGCACAATTCCCAGTGGATCGCTTTTCCTACCCAGTCATGTCTAGTCTTATACTCCCTCTGAGCTAATTTGCTGCATTCGCTTATTATGTGATTGATCGTTTCGTCTCTATCATCACATAACCACATAATCTACATTTACTATCTTGTTCCTTCTTATCTATTTTTGTTATAAGTTTTTCACACCAGTGTAAGCTGGTGGCCGTTCACTGGGGTTTTGTGTGACAGCAAGTTTCCTAAAGGTCTCCAGGACTCTTCTCAGTATTCGAGCTGATCTTAATGTTGTGGTCTCGGTGGTTTTTGATTCATCCTCTGATCTCCAGTTTCTCTAGTCTCTTTTCAGTGCCCTTAGGATCCGTTTCATAATCATGAACCGCAATTAGTATCACTGTCATTCTCATGTTCCTCAGTTTTTTTTAGTCCTCAGGCAAGGTCTAAGTATTTGTCAATCTTTTCGTTTTCTTTTTTTCACTGGAGCGATAAAATTCTCCCAAACGAAAAATTCTTCTTCTTCTTCTTCTTCTTCTTCTTCTTCTTCTTCTTCTTCTTCTTCTTCTTCTTCTTCTTCTTCTTCTTTCGAGTTTTTCACATCAGTGTTCGCTGATGGTCTTTCACTGGAGTTTGAGTGACCACAAGTCTCCTCAAATCTCCGAGACTCTTCTCAGTATTCTGGCTGTACTCCTTGAATTTTTTTTTCACACCATTTCAAACTGCTAGTTTTTCCGTGGTGTTCAAGTAACTGCAAATCTTTTTAGGTCTCCAGGACTTTTCTTAGTATCCTGGTTGATTTAATTGTAGTGTGGTTTGGATGTTTTCAATTATTCTTCTTGTCTCCATTTCATCGTGTCTCTTTTCCTGATTCTTAAGGACTGTTCCAAGGCCTTCAACTACAATTGGTATTACCGTCACCTTCATGTTCCTCAACTTTTACAGTTTTCTAACGAAGCCCAGTTATTTAATCATTTTTTCGCATTTGTTCACTTTTGCTCAGTGGTCTGCAGGAATGGTAAAATCCACTTGATGACAAGTTCTTTTCTTCTTGTTGATTAACACCAGATATCTTTATGGAATAATCTTGCACCTTTGTAAAAAGGGATCATTGTGAAGTTTATTAATTAATTCTCGAAACAGATATTTCATTAAGATAAAAAGTATTTATTTGTTTAAAATCATTATGAACTTAATTGATTGGTTCTCGAAACAGATATTTCCATTACATATAAAGTCTTTGTCTGTTTAAAATCATTGTGAATTTTAATATGTTGGCTCTTTAAAAATTGATATGGCAACTAAATATGAAGTGTTTACATATTCAAAATTGATGTGAATTTATCAATATATTGGTTTTTAAAACATTAATACTGCTACTCATTATGAAGTGTTAATCAGTTTTAAATGGTTGCAAAGATACATTTTTTGCCCAGTATATTATTGGAGCTTATAATTGTTAAACTGGCTTCGACATAAAATAATCCTACAAGATTTGATATTCAGGAAAACCAACCAACCAACCAACCAACCAACCAGCCGGTTGTAAGCAATGTAGCAGTCGGAGAGTATCAGGTGAGCGCAGTATCTCACAGTTCAGTGTGGCTCGTCACTTTCATCATTTCATCAATTATTCTCCCTCCAGCTATGGGTAAATAGTAGGACAGACTAGGTTCTTCAGCCTTGGTTAGACAACTAGTCTAGGAGAAGGAAAACTCCGAATTCAAACCTGTTAAACCTTGTGTCATATCCTGCCCGAGCGGAGGGGTTGGTAAATAGTACCTTCATCATTTCGGTAAAAACATCTCGAATGCTGCTAAGGAGCAATAACGATTAATTGATATAAGGAAAGGCCGAGCAAGGAACTCACCGACTCTACATGTGCGAACGGGGTTGGGAGCAGTGGGGGAGTTGTGGGCAGTGGCAATATATCTAATGAATTCCAGAACACGCCCTCTTATCCAAATTCCCTGGGAGTTGCCACTTTTGGGAATTTGGAAAGTTTCGTATATTGAAATGGTAATTCCACTACAGCGTATTTGGTAGACAATTCAGTCGATTGTTTAGGAGTGCCATTATCTCTATCGGGAGCATTCTAAATATTAACAGTTTATGAATAATATAGTTTGTGCAGCCCAGTCAGCTAGGGACTGTAGAATACACCGACTGAATCTGCAAACTATATGTCCTGAATATGACGCAAAGCCATCTGATGGAGAGGCTCCAGTCCTGGAGCTCTAGGGAGTATGGAGTGCCCCTCTATTGCTATTACTCTCAGTTCCACTCAGAGTGTTATACTATCTATAAGTCAAATAGATCCGTTTAACCATTCAGCTGTGTGTAAACAAATAACAGTTAAATTGAATTGTTAGGGTTACGTAGCCATACTTGGAACCCTTTATCTGTGTGCCTAAATCGAATTATTGTTATTACATAGCAATACTTGGAACCCTCTAACTATGTGCAAAAAAATTACTGATTTTAAACTATTGGTGTTAGATAGCAATACTTACTATTTACCAACCCCTCTGCTCGGGCAGGATATGACACGAGGTCAATTTTGTAAGCGGAGTTTAACAGGTTTGAATTCAGAGTTTTCCTTCTCCTAGACTAGTCGCCTCACCAAGGCTGAAGAACCTAGTCTGCCCTACTATTTACCCATAGCTGGAGGGAGAATATTTGGATTCATACCTTTCCCAAGAGTATTAGTGCTATGTGAAATGTAATCAGTCTCGTCCAGGATTTGAACTCGTGTCGTCGTGTCCACATCCGGCGACAATAACCATTACATGTTAGATAGCAATACTTGAAGCGATATTGGTTTGTGCAAACAAATGATTAATACTAAATAGAATAGAGGTGCCCGTGGTGTGATGGTTATCGTCGTAGGAAATGGACACAGCGACACGAGTTCAAGTCCTGGACCAGGCTAATTGCATTTCATATAGCACTAATACCCTTGGGAAATGTATGAATCCAATTATTCTCCCTCCAGCTATGTGTAAATAGAAGGACAGACTTGGTTCTTTAGCTTTGGTGAGGCAACTAGTCTAGGAGAAGGAAAACTCTGAATTCAAACCTGTTAAACTCCGCTTAAAAATTGACCTTGTGTCATATCCTGGCTAAGCGGAGGGGTTGGTATATATGAATTCTAAATAGAATTATTTGTGTTTGATAGGAATGCTTGAAACCGTTTAACTGTGGGCAAAAAATGAATTGTAGGTATTACATAGCAATACTTGGAATCATTTGACTGTGTGCAAGTGAATGAATAGTGTTGAAAATAACTAGTTAAATAGCAATAGTTGTAAATAATTCACTAATTGCAAAAAAATTAATGAATATAAAAATATTAGTATTATATAGAAATTCTTAAAACCTTTGAACTATTGAAGCAATTCTTTGCAGAAAAATTAACCATTTTTTAAAAAATAAAATTACCTGCAAACTATTCTCTAAGAAATCATATATGTATATACACTTGATATAGGGCGATGAACGATAGGGAGGAGTGGCGAGAGAGGGTCAGGGATATCCGTGCTGCCAGCACGATATGATGATGATGATGATATACACTTAACTGTATGCAAACAAATTACTGATGTTAAATAGAATTGTTAAGATTATATAGCAATACTTTAAACCATTTGATTAAGTGTGAACAAATGATTAACATTAAATAGAATTATCAATGTTCGATAGAAATACTTAAAGTCATTCAACTGTGCGCGATGAATGAGATCTGTTTTGTTTCAAAATGTTATCTACAAACTATGCGTTTACAAATCCTTCATATTTAATATATACCTATAAACAGGATCTAGCATTAAATAATCTACTTGGGTTGATATATTATATAAACTACAGTTTGTTTGGCTTGGTTTAATTGGGTTTTATGGCATATCAACCATTGTAGGTTATTTAATGTCAAATCCTCTTTATATATATATATATATATATATATATATACGATTTGGTTTGGTGAGGTTTTATGGGATATCAACCAATTTAGGTTATTTAATGCCAAATCCTCTTTAAACATATATATCAACTAGATATGATTTGGTTTAGTTGGCTTCTATCGCATATAAACCATTGTAGGTTATTTAATGGCAAATCCTCTTTATATATATATATATATATACGATTTGGTTTGGTTAGGTTTTATAGCATATCAACCATTGTAGGCTATTTAATGACAAACCCTCTTTATACATTTATATTAAATATATATGATTTGGTTTGGTTGGGTTTTATGGCATATTAACCATTGTAGGTTATTTAATACCAAATCCTCTTCATAGATCAATTTAATATATCATTTGTAACCACATTTTATTGATAACATTTTTAGACGAGCCTGAGCCCCTTTTTTGCACACAGTTAAATGCTTTTAAGTATTTCTATATAACAGTCAGAATTTAATACCAGTCATTTGTTTGTACACATTTAAATGGATAGACATAAATTTAATATAATGGCCGAGGGATTTCGTTTTATATATATTGCCTTTGGGTTTAGTTTGGCTGAGAACCTTTCGGCTCAGTGCATGGGTTAGTTAGGTGCAAGCATGAGCGCAGGTGTTCACGCGCGTGTGGGGAGGATGTGTCATTCAGAGATGTCAAAATAAAAATCCCAGATAGAAAATTTGACCAGGGGATGTGAATGACGTCATGCACCGGAAGCGCACACGGAGGATTTTGGGTATTTTGAAAAAAAGTCAGTTGAGTTGAGTTCTGCCTCGGAGGAAGAAGGTTGACTTTCTCTCGCTCGCCGAGGCCTTGTGGCAGGTGTTGCACGTGGTTTGGGGGAGATGGAAAAGTCAGTATAGAAAGATGGTATCTCTCTCCTTATGTCGAAAAACCTTTAAACTCAAAGGTAATGAAAAAAGTTTCGTACCTAACTAAGAAATCGTAAGCGTTTTCGTTTTTCGGGATTCCTATGTTCTATATATATATGTTATGAACATTCTATGTACATTTCACATGTTCATGTATGGCTATGTTACATAAAGTGAATAGTTAATTGGTAATTTCATTTTTAAATGAGTTAGAACTAATTTGTATTCACACTAGTATTGCTATTGTTTCAGCCCAGTTAAATGGCTTGAATTATTGTTATCTAACAATTAAAGTTCTATTCAATATTAATCGTTTATTTGCACATAGTGAAGTGGTCCCAAGTATTGCTATGTAAAACCACAATTCAAATTTTGGCACACAGTTAAAGAGTTTCAAGTATTGCGATTTAACACTAATTATTTTATTCAACATTATTCATTTGTTTGCACACAGTTAAATGGTTTTAACTATGTGTCTCTTTCAGTTCAATTAGTTTGTCATTTATTCACCCGCAGTTAAATGGTCAAAGAATTCTATTTCAAACAATTTAATTTAGCATCCGTCATTCGTTTGCATACAGTTTTAATATCAAATAATTATATTTGAACCGTAGATGGGACCCTATCAGGTGCTACCACTCCGGGGCTAGAGTGGACCTGGGGGGCAATGGCAATGAAGGGTTACTTTATATTCCCTAAATCTCCAGCACTAGAGCCTTGAAATCAGATTGTTTAATATCATATCCAGGACTCTCGTTGTGGGGGTGGGTCTTTACTCCTCTGCACAGATGCAGTCACGGTACTCTACCACCCCCCTACTGTTTGTGTTGGGGCGAGTCGAAATTTTTGCTATATTTTGGTAGTGGGTGTTAGTCTGCGGCGTGTATATCACGTGACTGAAGCACTTCAAGCCGTGATCAAAGGTACCCGCTGTACTTGGTAGTATGGTGGTAGTTGGTGCGCTGACACATTATACATTGTTTTACTTCATATGTGATTTGAAAGCCACACAGATCAACGTGCAACTTAGACTAATTCGGGAACTTATGTTTTATGTTTTCAAACTGAGCCATAACATCGTGGAATCAAACAAAAATATTTGTTGTGCTGAAGGTGAAGGCGCAGTTGATTACAGTACAATAATAAGAGGGTTCAAGAAATTTCGATCGTGTTGCAAGAACCTCGAATATCAGGCAAGGCCATGTTGGCTGAAAAGCGTTTGATTCCGAGGCGGAGCTGTAACCCATAAAGGCAAATTCGGTGAGTAGGACTCGGAGACTATCCGGCAACCTCGGCATCTCACAGTTCAGTGTAGTTCATCATCTTCAAGAACTCCACAAAAACGTTGATACCTGCCGAACTGCGCCACATGTAACTAAAATATTGCAAAACTTATGACTCACTCATGTAAGATAAAATTAAACTATTAAAAAATCAATTCTGTCTGCAGGGCTTAGAATATGCTGACTGTATCCCCTGCAGAAGCTGGTGAGAGCTCTCCAAAAAGAGTATCTTGGGTATAACTTTAAACTACATCTGATGATGAGGATCTAGTTCTGGAGATCTAGGGGTGTATGGAGAACCCTTTCATTTAACCGGAGTGTTAGTACCAGTTAGGGTCCGATTTATCTGTCGAATAGATCTGTTTAAAAAACGATTCGTATTAGGTATGATCACGTGCCAAAAAATACCCCCCAAAAGAACTAAAACGAAAACATATTAAAAAAAAAACAAAAACCAAAACAAAAACGATTAAAACAAACAAACAACAACAATAGCAAACGAACAAAATAACTACACAAAAGATATAAATATAAATGTTTAGTGAACGCAATTCCCTAACTTCTTGGAAGAGAATAGCCCTTGATACCTTAACATGCCGTTAAAATCAACCAATCAATCAATTAGCATAAAAATATAAATGATTATTTTAACAAAGCAAATAATTCGGTATTTTTCCTTCATGGCTGAACGAGATAAACAGATACCAGACTACATACACCTTGGAGCAACATGGCCTCTCGTCTATTTCTACATTTTTATTTTTAAATAGCTCGTCTTGATGATTGTCTTTGTTATCCTTATGAAACTTTTGTTTCACGTTAAAATCTTTCCCGGGTATACACACCAAATTTGGTAGCTGTATATCAAACCATATAACCGCCTTCGGAGAACAGACAAACAAACACTTTACAATCAATATAGATTTTAATGAGACTTCTTATAATTTACTCTTTGTTTTTCATCTTTTTATTTATTTATTTATTTATCAGCAACATCTATTCTTACTGATATCTTCAATCCATGTGTTCGGAGATTATCTGTGAATTCATATATTCTCGCACAAGTACTTAGCAGGGACAAAATCTGAGGTGTCACCGTATTCAGTTTCGCAATGAAATACTATCTGACACCAATAACGTAAACTGCTTGATTGAATTCACAGCGATGTGTTGTCTGAAGTGGAGATGAACTGCAGGGTGAATCAGGTATTTGAGAACACGCCTTCGGTGGGTGATATATAGAAGTCGACCTAATGTAATGTTACGCGGTATGCGTCAATATCTAACATTCTCATTTCCCTTTCCGGCATATCGACAGCATTAACACGGCCGACTCTACTCTGGTGTGGGAAATAAAAAAGTACTGAGAGCTCGGGACAATAGCCGCTTACGAGAGCGACTTGGAGAATGCAAGCTTTTTGAAAGCGTCCTGGAATGAGCTGGGGTTCACTTGTGGACACGTGTCTTCCATAACAAAAAGAGGGTCATATTTTAAATGGTCTGACGTCATAAGAATGACACTGTTTGGCCATCAAAAGCAGAACATTTCAACTTGGAGGCGAAGCTAAGACTACACTTACAGAGGGATAAGATCCGTCCCCCTCAAAAGGAATATATTTGGTATGATATTCGTTGGTGAGGTTTCAGTTCTGGAAGTCACGGATGTGTGGGGTGCCACTTCATTGCCTTTAATCTTAGATTCACTCTGATGCAGAGTGGTAATTCCCATCTAAAGGTGAAAGAAATATGTTTGAAAATTATTAGTATTTGATAGGAATACT
The DNA here is from genome assembly GCA_963585895.1 of Sepioteuthis lessoniana. Classification (NCBI taxonomy): domain Eukaryota; kingdom Metazoa; phylum Mollusca; class Cephalopoda; order Myopsida; family Loliginidae; genus Sepioteuthis; species Sepioteuthis lessoniana. The sequence continues at coordinate 59,291 of CAUZXS010000640.1, forward strand.
TTAAACCATATAATTGTGTAATATATGATTATCATCATACATTTAGAAATTAGTCAGATTTCGGCATTAATTAATCCATAGGGTGTTGATATGCCATTAAAAATTGACCGAAAACAAACCCATTGTTGCTCTTATTTCTGTAAGTGTTCCATCTTTTAATTGGTCTCGTTTGGTTTCTTGGTTTAATGGCATATCAACCTTCTTAGGTTATTTATTGCCAAAGCCATCCTTGTAAAAGTACAGCTGTGATACCATTTAACTCATAGATGGGGGAATTAGGGGTTCATACCTTTCTCAAGGGCATTAGTCCGAAAGTGAACGTAATGACCTGACTGGAGTTCCAACTCACTAACCACAACCAATTTGCATATCTTAGCTTCAGCTGGTATTTGTTTTTGAACTGCGAATTGCAAGATCATTTCATAATTTTTTCTCAACATTGGGTTATTCCATTATACTTTTCTTCTGCGTGGCTTGGAATAATAATATTAATCTAAAAAATTTATTCCAGTTTATCTAAAGAATATTTTATGAAGCCAGAATGTTCAGTTATTAAAAAGAAAATATTTGGTGTCTTATGTGTTATTAGTTTATTTACTGCTAAATAAAAAGACCTATCCGAACTAAGGTCCATTCTGCTCCGGAGTGGTTGTACCTGCTTAGGTCCTGTCAATGGGTGTAATAGATCTCTTTGAAAATTATTCGTATTTGATACGACCGTATAAAACAAACAAGCAAACAAATTCTTAAGAAACAACTTCACAAAAAATGTAAAGATGTGCATAAAATGAACGCGATTCCCTAACCACTAGACATAAGATAACTCTAGACTGGAAGACTTGCTGTTAAAATCAATCATTTAATCTGAAAGTAAAGATTCTTGTTAATAAATAATACCTAATGATATGCGTTTTGATTGTATAACATTCCACAAGAAATGATAATTTTCATTGTATAATGTTCCACTAGAAATGATCAAACCTTGTATATTTAGTTTTGAGATGAATGAACTTTTTAGCAAAAAATGATATGGCTGTATTTTTAGGTGATAATGTATGAAAAATAAGTTTATGATGAATAATTTAATTTATGATAAGTTGCGGTTTGAATTACTGTGGCTTCCATTCATTTTGCGCTAATGCCCTTGGAAAAGGCATGAATTTCCTTTCCCTCTTTGGTTAGTGATAAAAAAAAAACAGATTGTACCCATTAATCTTGTAAAACTTAATCCGTTTTGTGTGTTCGAAAATAAATCATTATTACGATATTATATAATCATCATTATACAGGGTGGAACGATAAAATTGTCGCCCTAGAAAAGACGACATGATTCCATTTCCGTTTAATGAAAACCGGTTTTCTTTTTTTTTTTTTCTTTTTTGTTGCAGACCATCTACTAGTTGGCCAGTTGTGTACAAATCCCAAGAGCGATAGGAGCCTTCTATCATGTCTGAAAGTGACACAATGTTCAACGAGCGAGATCGGAATGCGCCGCTGTACAACTCATGCTCTCTACTGATCCAAGGTATGACAACAGGACCATTACCAGCACCCTCAAAATGCAAATCTGGATTGCCTCGAATAACAGAGACGTGCACAGGGTGATGAAAAAGTTTCCGGTTACGGTTATGGTCTTTGGTGTGGTTTCAAGTGAGGGCCACATCATGCCACCTCACATCTTCGAAGTCGGCTTGAAAGTCAACACCAAAGTGTACCTGGATGTGCTGAAGAGTGTGGTAATCCCCTGGTGCAATCAGGTGGCCGGTGGTAGACCCTGGGTGTGGCAGCAGGACTCGACGTCGACCCACAAATCCAAAGGGACCCAGGCTTGGCTTCAGAAGGAGTGCTACGACTTTGTACCCTTCTCTCACTGGCCCCCTCCTTACCCGAACTGAACCCGCTGAACTACTTTGTTTGGTCATACGTCGAGAACATCACCAACATGACCTCCCACAACAGCAAAGCCAGCCTGATCGCCGCCATCCGCCGAGTATTCGCCGAGCTCCCGCCGGCGCTTGTAGAAAAGGCATGCTCCCAGTTCCGGATCGGTATCGAGGCGGTGATTGAGGCTGAAGATGGCTACATTGAATTGATGTCAGCTCTAGTACATAATCAAGTTACCTGAATTGATTTTTTCAATAAAAGTTTTAAAATAAAACTGTAGTGTTGTTTTCTTTAGGACGACAATTTTATCGTTCCACCCTGTATCTTGCCAATTGCACGGATTCCTTTGTCTCACTCCCACCAACTGTCCTTAGCATCCATCTTGAGAGGTCCTCTACACGGCACCCAATGTCTACACTGAGCTGATAAATATAAGTTTTTGCAGGTCAGCCAATATTGGTGTGTCCATGTGTAGGAGTCCATTGTAGAACCTTGCTCGTGAGTTCGTCTCTTTTTCACAAGCAGTTCTCAGCATATCTTGTTCATTTTACTTGCCTGGTTTGTGAGATGGGAGGCAAGTGGCCGTGCAGTTGCTGTCTTATGGGGTACTATTTCCGGGATTTATTCACAACAGCACCCAGTACAATATAATAACGATAATTCACTACTACTAGTGCTACGTAACCAATATAATGGTTGCTGGGAGTCTCCTTTGCATAATGGCTGAAATGTGGCCTCGAAGTAAACGTGTTCGAGCTCCAGTCGCGCTATTACATTCACTTTTAGGCTTATGCCCTTGAGGAAGGTATGAACTCCCCCTATCAACCCCAACTATGGGTTAGATAGTATCACTACTGTTCTATAAGGATGGCTTTGACTTTAAATAACTCACGAAAGTTGATATATCATGAAACAAAATACCGAAATCACGTAAAACCTGGTGTATGTTACTTACTAAAGAAACAAAAGCCGCCAAGTAAACTCTACAGACTCGAGAGCTACCATGAAGGAGAAGTACTCAACGTGGTTATAGAATATATCTATCTAAGCTTGATATCGAATAAATTTGGAGAGAATATAACCTTTATCCAAACATCTTTTTATCTTCTCATCTATTTTGCTCAGTTGGCTGGGGCTGCAGAATACACCGACTGCATCTCTGCAGAGGAATAAGAACCCCTCACCAACGAATGTCCTAGATATGACACTAAACGATCTGATGGTGAGGTTCACAGATTCACTGAGGCATGAAATGGTAATTTCTGATAGGATCCTATCTAAAGGTCGAATAGAACTAAACTCGGTGCCTATGCTAAACTGAATAGCTTGAAATAGAACGGTTTTTGACATTTAAACTGTGTACTTATGCTAAACTGAATTATTTGAAATATTACTGTTTATATGTATAGAAATGGATTTGGCATGAAATAACCTATAATGGTTGATATACAATAAAACCAAACCAAACCAAACCATTCCTCTCCTGTAAAGAATGAGTCATTCAGATAGGAATCGTTATTGACCCAAGAGGCGACTGAAGGACTGCTCTCGAACGAACATCAAGCAATACGAATATGTTGCAATTTGCTAATTTCATTACGAGTCGATTACATACACACGCACGCACGCACACGCACACGCATATATATATATATATATATATATATATATATATATATATATATACCCGTTTGTATTTGTTTTGTTTTTATCGTTCTTGTCGTCTTTCCCACCAATATTTCTACCTCTCCCGCTCTCTTTTTCTTTCCTGACTCTTCTCCCTTTTTTCCCGGTCTCTCATTCTAAGCTCTCTTTCCCTGTTTTGTTTCTCTCTCTCTCTCTCTCTCTCTCTCTCTCTCTCTCTCTCTCTCTCTCTTCTTTTCACAACTTTCTGTCATTTTTTCTCACTTTCAGTCTTATCTCGCCTTATTTTATCACTGGTTCAAACGTTTTCCTTTTTTCTTCCCTCCTTCGTTCTTCTCGTTCTTCTTTCTTTCATGATTTTCTTCTTTCATTTGTTCTTTTCTTCTTTCGTTTTCTTTTCGTACTCTCGTTCTTTGCTCTTTCTTTCAATTATGCATATCTTCCTTCCTATCTTTCTTTCTTTCGTTGGTTGTTTGACCAGTTCTTTCTTTTCTCCGTTCGTTTTTTCATTTCTTCTTTTGTTCACATGTTTGATCGTTCGTTCAATCTTTCCTTCCTTCCATCTTTCTTTCTTTCTTTCTTTCTTTCTTACGATTGTTTGTTGGGTGGTTCGTTACTTCTTTTGTTCCTTCTATCTTTCATTCTTTACTTCCTTTTAGCTTTTCTTCTTACGTTAGTCAATCAGTTTTTTTACTAGCTTCTTTCTTTGTTTCTTTGTTTCTTTGTTTGTTTGTTTCTTTCTTTTTTTCTTTCTTTCTTTCTAGCGTTTTTTCTTTCGTTTTTTGTTCCTTTTTTCCTCTTTTGCTAGGAGGCTTATTCATTTGTTTCTTTTTGCATTCGAATGCTTGTTCATTGGTTCTTTTTTTCATTCGTTCCTCCCCTCTTTCATCCGTATGCTTGTTCATTCGTTCCTTCTTTCATTCGTCCGTTCCTTCTTTCATTCGTATGCTTGTTCGTCCGTTCCTTCTTTTATTCCTATGCTTGTTCGTCCGTTCCTTCTTTCATTCATCCGTTCCTTCTTCCATTCGTATGCTTGTTCGTTCGTTCGTTCTTTCATTCGTATGCTTGTTCGTTCATTCCTTCTTTCATTCGTATGCTTGTTTGTTAGTTCCTTCTTTCATTCGTTCCTTCTTTCTTTTATTCATTCCTTCTTTCTTTCATTCGTTCCTTCTTTCTTTCATTCCTATGGTTGTTCGTCCGTTTCTTCTTTCACTCGTATGTTTGTTCGTTCGTTCCTTTTTTCATTCATTCGTTCCTTCTTTCATTCGTATACTTATTCGTTCATTCCTTCTTTCGCACGCTCACACTCTTATGCTTTCAATTGTTCTTTCTTTCTTTCTTTCGATCCTTCTTTCATTCGTTTCTTCTTTCGTTTGTACATTCGTTTATTCCTTTCTTCTTTCATTCGCTCATTCTCTTCTTCTTTCCATCATTTGTTCTTTCGCTCTTTCTTTAGCGTGTACATCTTTCAACGTTTATTCATTCTGTGGTTTGTTCTTTTATTTCTTTATGCATTAATTCATACGGTCGTTCATTTATTTCTTTGCTTGATTCTTTTTTCTTTTCTCTCTCTTCCCTTTCTTCCTTCCTTTCTTACTTCGTTCCTACTTTTCTCTTTATCTATTTCCATCCTTACTCGTTCATTCTTTGGTTCTTCCTTTCTTTCTTTCGTTCGTTCATTTTTCTCTTTTCCCCTTTTCTTAGCCACGTCCATATTTTCTTGTGAGAGATGTTGCTTATTAGTCATTTAAAACGTTCATAGAGTTGTTTTTCTTCCCATTTTTATTTTCTGGTTATTGTCCTTCTGTTGGTCCTCATGTTGTCAGTATTGTTTCTGATGGTTGGGATCAGTCTTCTTCCATGCTTTTGAATTCAGTCTTTAAGTCGTTGTATTGATGCGTCAACACTGTCTCCAATGCTGGTAGGTCCTCTGCCTCCTTCTTTTCTCAACACATAGTCTGTCAACGTCATCTCTGGGATGTAATGCCTGATGCATGGTTATTAGTTTTCTTGTTCTCTAGACCACTTCAAGAATGGACCCGAATATCTTACGAGGGGGACAGCCCAGGTATTTATTCCTTTGATAAGGTTTCTGCTATATAGTTTTGTCTTGTATAGCTTTCTGGTTCTACTGAAATTCTTTCTTAATTTTTTCTTTTGTCTCTTCTTGTTTGATAGTGTCAGCTTCCAATATCCTTAAGTAATTATGCCTTTCCTTTTCTCCGAGCGTTCTAATTTTTTTCTTAATTTGACTGTTCCGTTCCGTCCATCAGGGGTCGTTTACTGCTTCTCATTTCTAGCATGGCACATTTTTGTATACCAAATTCCACTCCTATGTCCTGACTGTATATACTGACTGCATGTATTAGAGTTTCCAATTCTTTTTCATTTTTTGCAAAAAGTTTGATGTCGTCCATGAACGTCCATGTGATTTATCTTTTCCAGCGATTTACTAAGTTTGTGTGTACAAATTATTAGAACTAAAGATAATAACATGAAACATCATCATCATCATCATCATCATCATGTCGTGCGGCTAGCACGGATATCCCAGACCCTCCCTCTCCACGTCTCCCTATCATTCATCGCCTCCGGCAGGTCTTCAGGGTTACATCCCGTATCATCACATAGCTGCTGTATGTATGTTCGAGCTGGTCGTCCTGCTTTTGATTGGCCATATGCGGGGGTCCACAGGAGTACATCACTTACGATCTCGTCCTCGCTTCTCTAGCAGTGTTCGGCATGTCTGGTTCGTCTAGCTTGTATAGTTTTCGTGATAGGTGGTAGGTGACCGTATAGTTGGCACTTTGAGGGGTGTTGCTGCCAGGACTTGTTCAATATTGCTCGCAACATTCTTGTATAATTGCCGTCTAGTTTCTTCTCCAACCGTTTAGTCAGCGTCCAAGTAGTGCATCCATATAGCAGTATCGACACGACCGCAGCCTGGAAGAAACTGCGTTTCATTTTATCGGTCAGGTCTGATTTCCATATGATCGAAAGCCTATCGATAGCTGTCCATGCCTTCGTTAGCCGTGTGTCGATGTCTTTTTCGGTTGATGAGACGCTGCTTCCTTGGTAGGTGAATCTGTCAACCAGTTTCAGGGAGGTTCCGTCTAGTGTGGAGATGTCGCCTTTCTGATTAAAGCGCATAAATTCAGTTTTGTGTGCATTAACATGGAGGCCAATGCCTGAAGCGGCTCGTTCTAAACTATGCAGTAGTGTTTCGGCTTGGTTGGGTGTATTGGCCAGTAGCGCTATGTCATCGGCGTAGTCGGCGTCGGTAATTGTTTTTGCAGGGTACCTTCTGCTCCTTTTCTTTGTCAGCATGAAGCGGTTTTCCCTGATGTTATCGATCGATGTCCTAAGTACGTAGTCTAGACAGATGAGGTATGGGGCAAGTGTGTCCCCTTGTAGTACTCCTGTTACAATGTCGAAGTATTCTGTGTCTCCATCCGGTGAACGTACTTTCACTTTGGTGTTTCTGTAGAGAATCATTATTGCTGCTACGGTTTCTTCTGGTAGGCCGTATGCTAGTAGGATTTGTTCCATCTTCCCACTGTGAATGGAATCGAAGGCCTTGGTAAAATCGACAAATAGTAATGTCGCTTGTAAGTTTTTTGCCCTCACGCCTTCTAGGATTCTACGGATGGTCAATATTTGGGAGGTCGTGGACCTGTTTCTTCTGAAGCCATTTTGGTTTTTCCTCAGGATTTTGTCGATTTGGGGTACTATGCGGTTTCGTAGTAGGGCATTGTAGATTTTGGCTGCTATGGATGTAAGTGTTATAACTTGAAACAATATAGATCTATACAAAGAATAAATATGAAGAATAGCTGTCTGAAAATATTGTTGTTTATAAATGATTATGAATCGATAACTGAAACCATATAATCGTGTACAAGTTATTCAAATTAGATAAGAATACTTGAAACCAAATAATTATGAACAAATAACTATTATATGGGAAAATCTTGAAATCATATAACTAAATTATGTTTTTAGGATAGAGACTTTAAGCTCTAATTGTTTACAAAATGATCATTATTATTAACATTATTAACATGAAAACATATAATTTCTTGTAAATTATTTTAATTAGATAGTAACTGTTCAAACCATATAATTCTGCATATTATTTGTCTTAAGAATAATTAGTTAAAGCTATAAATTGTAACTGGGAATTATTATCAATAGTCATTTGAAACCATGCAATTGTTCGCAAATTATTTATATTAGATAGGAATACTTGAAACGATAAAACAGTATATTTTTTTATTAAGAATAATTAACTGAATCTATTATTTTTACAAAGGAATATTATTAGTCGTAATTTGAAACCATATAATCAAGTGAAAATTATTAGTATTAGATATAAATACTTGAAACCCTAAAGCCGTGTGGATATTTCAATAAGTTAATTATAGCTATTTTTTCTTTTGTTTTTACAAATGACTGTTATTACTTACTCGAAACCATATTATAGCTTAAAAAAGAAGCAAACAAAAAAACAAAACAAAAAACAACATAAAACTGATTTCAGCATTTAATGATCCAAACAAAAATTGACATGCATGAAAACCAACCAACCAACCAACCAACCAACCAACCAACTGTCCACCACATTAATCGAATTTCATTCAGAAAATCAAAAGTCAGTAAGTATGCACAAATTGGTTAGAAAGTCGTTATTCGTTTTGACGAGCATTTTATAGAAATGTTTATTAATCTATTTAAAAAAAAAAAAAATTTTTTTATAAAAAATGCGATATTAGAACGAAATAGGGGATTTAGTAAATAGGATTTTAGCTGTGGATGCGTGTGATAATTATTCAATTATTCATAGCAGAGATCTTCCAATATTTAACCAAATAAAACACACAAAAAATCAATAAGTGATACAAATTATCGATTTGGGTTAATTATCGATATAAAGTATTAATTCTGGTGAAAAATGGATGCTTTGGCGGTATTTTCGGCATCAAAGTTTGTTTAGATTTTGTTATCATTTTTTAAAATTATTTCTTTTTGTTATTTTTTGTGCAGACGACAAACGTTTAGAACGGTCGCCATTTTGTATTTCTGGGCAAGTTGGATTGATAGTATCGTTGCGAGAAAAATTGTACGAAAAAATGCCAGATTTATCGGTAAATCTTAGGATTTATCAAGGTAAATTAATATAGAGAAGAATTATTTTATTCAAAGATTTTAGTTTCATTGAATATTGGATTGATGATTTTTTTTTACTTTGTCGACGAATAGATGATTTTAATCAGCCCCAGTTGATTACGACAGTTGGGATTTGATCTATTTTTTTCAATATTCAAAAAACTTAAATAGGGTTTTATACAGTTTCAACCGAGAGTTGAACTTGAATAGTCGAAACAATATAACAGTAAACAAATTATTTGTATTAAGACAAATTGCTTAAAGCAATAATTGTTTACGAAGGATTATTATTAATTTCTTGAAACCATAGATTAGTTGCAAATTATTCGTATTAGATTGGTATATTCAAAACGATAGAAATGTGTGTGTATTATTCTATTAAGAATACTTGAAGGTATAATGGGCGCGACGGATGGCGTCATCATTAGCAACTATGTCCCAATTATTTGTACTAAGAATAGTTACCTCAAAATATAATTTTTTGCGGATCGTTTATATTATTGGTTTCTTGAAACAAAATAAATTCTTGCACATTATACGTATAAGATAGGAATAGTTGAAACCTTTTATATAAAAACTATTAATATTAGTTAGAAATTAATGAAACTTTATTACTGTGTGTAAATTGTTTATATTGTGACGGCAAATTTACTAAAATCCCATTACGGGACTTTAATTTCGCACGTGTGAAGACGGGGCAGGTTGGCACTTGATCCCTTGTAGAATAAGTCCTCGTTTAGAGTTTTTTCTCGGGCACATAAGAACTGGCATGTTATGTGGGGGTTTAATTTATGGCCAGACTGACCGCCGCTGGCAAGGGGTTCCCAAATTTCACACTATACACACACCCACCAAGGCCGCTAGTCTTCCTCCCCTAGAACAATGGAAGATATGGACCTCGAGGTTTAGACGTAATGATATTATATTGAAGTAGTCGGCTACTCCGGTTCCCCGTATAAGAATTTAAAGGAATTTATAGGTCAATTTTAAGTAAGCATAACATAAGGCGACATGAAGCTGGAAAAGAAACATGAAATAACAAATTCGTAGCAGACGCTGCAAATAACAACTTCGAGCACGTGGGAACATTAAAATATATTAATCTTTTACTACACATAGATATACACCTTCAACGTGTCAAATATATCATAAATGAATAGTTCATAAGCATAAATGTCTTTCTTCTTTTCTTTTCTTTCGTTTTTTATCTTTCTTCAACTAGAGAGAGAGAGAGAGAGAGAGAGGGTATATATAATTGGGTATAGGGAGAAACAGTTTCAAAGTTTACTAATCTTATCTCGATGGATTATTGTGGAGAATATTTCTTCTTTTACGGGCTCTTCTTTTACCCGGAGTTCTTGGCTTTAGTTCCGTCCGCCACCAACCCTGTCCAACAACTAACTTTCTTATTTTACGGGCCCTTCTTTTACCCGGAGTTCTTGGCTTTAGTTCCGTCCGCCACGAACCCTGTCCAACAACTAATTTTCTCTTTTCTTTTTTTCCGCTGACGGGAAGAAGGTGCCACTTCCGTTTTAGAGTCCCAGCCAATTATTTGGCTTCTACCTTCTTACTTCCCGTGTCAGGCGACCCGAGTGAGGTCACCAAGTACCAACATCTGTTGGTCTCCACTGTGACTCACATTCTTTCTTAACGGTCATTATTTGACGGCTTGCTACTGTTAATTCGAACACGAGGATAGTAGTAATCTTATTTCTATCGTCTCAGTGGGACACCACGTGACAATATTAAGAATAGTTGATACAACTCTTTACGAAAGATTATTGTTTCTTACATGACTAACTCATCTAACAATCTGAAAGACAACTATGAGAAAGAGAATAAAAAGTGATCTATCTATCTATCTATCTATCTATCTATCTATCAAATTGTATCGCAGGGAAAAATAAAGCAGTTTTTGTCTCATGTCCTTGACAAGAACGGATTACTGATAGAAGAGTTTCACTAGGAAGGGCGGTAATGGTGTTTTAATTTACATTTTGGGCAATATATTGAATATTCCATCCATGATTTTTTTTTTAATTTAGCGGTAATGCAAAAGAAGAAAAAAAAGAAAAAGAAAAAAAAGTATATAAAAATATACTTATATTATTCACCATCAATCAGCTCCAGTCATCTATTTCAATTTTTTTTTTCACTGAACAGTCAAGTTCCAAAATTACATCTTCAGTTGGCCGCCCTGTCGGCTTGGGCAGTAGCATACGTCGACTGCACCTCTGCAGAAGGGTAAGACCGCTACCCTTAATAAATTTCCTGGGTATGACACTAAACTGCATTTGATGGTTACGCTCCAGTTCTTTATCTGTAAAGAATGTGGATTATCTCTTCATTCTTATTACTCACAGGTTCACTCTCGTCCGGAGAGGTAGTACTTGTTAGGGTACAATGTATGAGTCAAATAGAACTGTTTAATCATTTACTAAGTATTATTATTATTATTAGTTATCTGAGACTATACAGTTTAGTGAAAATTATCTATATCACATAGGAATAAATTAATGTTGTGGTCCCGGAAAGGGTCACAAATGAAAACGCAGACACGGATATTAGATAAACAGATTATATTACACAAGAAAGGTAGAGTTATATAGAAAAGGTAATAAGTCTCGGATAACTCTGGTATTTATCTGCCTGGCAGCGAAATCTCTCAGTACTAATAAAGGTGAGAAGAGTCCATTATGGTGAGATGAGTAAGGCTCCCACAATAATTAATTAAATAGATATAATTACAAGTGTTAAATAACAATACTTGAAACCATTCAAATGAGTGAAAAGAAACGATTAATATTCAATTGAATTATTAGTGTTAGAGAGAAGTGCTTTTAAAAACAAATAATTGACATTAAATGGAATTATTAGTTTTAAATAGCAATACTTGAAACCATTTAACTGTGTCCACAGAAATGAGGTCTAAATCGTTTAAAAATAAAGTTACCCATAAACTATTCGCTTGCAAATCATATATATATATATATATATATATATATATATTGAGAAAAATTGAAAAACAAAATAATCCAAAGTGAAGAATTTAATGTGAAAGTCAACGCTATAACGTTTCGGTTTTAATAAAAAGAAAAGATATTATCAAGTGTCGTTAGATCACCGATGTATGTTTACATCATTTATAAGTCCTGATGATGGTTTAGTGAAACCAAAACGTTAAAACGTCGACTTTCTTTTATATGGAATTCTTCGCTTTGGATTACTTTGTTTTTCAATTTTTCTCCACACTGTCGGATTATTTCCATTATTTAGTTCCATATATATATATATATATATATATATATATAATGGATTTAGCATTAATTAACTGACAAGGGTTGATATGCCATAAAAAACAACCGCCAACCAATCCTCTTCAGCTGGTTACAATTGAACTCTTAATACCTGAAATGAACAGTTAGTTATTTGGTTTGACCCTTTTCTACGCATGAAGTCATCTGGGCTCTGGAGCCCGATGCCAACACCCTACTGTCACTTCGTGTGGCAAGGGGGGAAAAAAAAAAAAAAGAGTTGCATAATTTAATGCGGGCCGATCTTTTCCCCAAGTTTCATTTAAACAGGTTTTGTAATGATTATAAGAGAAAAAAACTCATAAAATTTCTCACTTGTTGCCAAAGTCTTTCTCATGAAGTTGTACATAATAAAGACTCGCCAAAAACATTTTTAGCTGGTCTTCATGTTATGCAGGAAAAAAAAAAAAAAAAAACAACAAAAAAATAAAACATGCGGTTTCAGCGATCCCTCCCCTCGAGCAGCACCTCCCGCCCTTGTCTAAAATGGACAATGGCTGGGCTTCTTACTCGGCGATAAAGGTGTCCCAAAATAGAGATGCCATCGAAACTAACCAATTTTTGTTTTGCACCAGGGACATGTACGGGCACTCCAGCGACCTTGTATCAAATTTCATCACTACCGGGGGTTGGGTAGATAAACACACATGGCCACACGTAACCGGATATTGATCAAATGAAATCCCTGATGGGAATAAATAGTCTGGATCTACGAAAAAAAGAAAACTTCTGCAGGTTATCAATAAATAGGAAGTATGAATAATTTGTTTTGAGGACTATTCCTCGATTGCCCTTGTGCCTTACCCTTCTTATATGAGGTAGGACATGCGAAAATCATCATCATCATCATCATCATCATCTCGTGCCACTCGCACGGATATCCCAGACCCTCTCTTGTCACTTCTCCCTATCATTCATCGCTTTTGGCAGGTCTTTAGGGCTACATCCCGTATCCTCACATAGCTACTGTATGTATGTTCGAGCTGGTCGTCCTGCTTTTGCTTGGCCATATGCGGGGGTCCATATGCGCACAATATAAAGAGGAATGTATTATGAATTTAGTGAATGGATGAATGATTTTATTTGAGAAGTGGTTTTCGGAAATATGCACTTTTAGTCGAGTGGGTTATGTTATGTATTTATTTATCCACCCTCCCCCAAGTCAGAATGCGGCACAAATCCATTTTAAGGTCGGGAGCTACGCACAAATCAAGACTCATACGCGGCTGGTAAAAAAAAAATGCTTTGCCCAGTCGGCTGGGGCTGTAGAATACACCGACTGCTTCTCTGCAGAGGGGTAAGACCCCCCCTAACGAGTGTTCTGGATATGACACTAAACAATCTGATAGTGAGGTTCCAGCAGTGCTGGAGCTTTGGGGAATGTGGAGTACCCCTTCATTGCCATTGCTCCCAGGTCCACTCTGGCCTGGAGTGGTAGCACCTGATAGGGCCCTATCTATGGGTTAAATAGAACTAACAGCATATTTATGCTAAACTGAATTGTTTGAGTAAACTGAATAGCTTGAAATAGAAATGTTTTTGACAATTAAACCGTACTTACATTTAAACTGCGTGCTTATGCTTAACTGAATTATTTCAAATAGAACTGTTTTTCGACATTAAAACTGTATTTACACTTAACTGAATTGTTACATGTAACTGCTTGAACAGTTTGAAATGAAATGTTTTTGACAATTAAACTATGTACTCATGCTAAACTGAATTGTTTTAAATAGAACTGATTATTTACGTAAGAATGGATTTGGCGTTAAATAACCTACAAAGGTTGATACGCCATAAAACCCAAGAAACCAACCAACCAAATCAAAAAATGCTGTGTTATGGTATTGATAGTTTGAAGGTTGTCTTCATATCTATTTGTCGTATCTTAGTAACAGTTATTTGAGAGTGAGAAAGCCAATTCGGACACTTGTAGTTGAGGAAATGTATTTTTGTTTGATATTTCCTCGTATCAAAATAAAAAAAACTATTCTTGACGAATTAACAACTTATTTTATTGAGTGAACAAAGTCACAAAAAGAAATACATGAATGATATGAAATACAAGAAAGAGTTGTATGAAGGAATGTTCCCAAAGTTTTTCGGTATCAGGTGAGAGTCCTTAACAGAATAGAATTTGTTAGGGGAAGACTTACGTCAAGGCATGGTATCACGCGCCTTACGACACGAGGTTTGTTGGGGCGAAATTCCCAGCGTCTTACGTTTCAATCTGTTGAGGACAAAAGGAGAATTGGACTTTGTGCGGCCTTCTTTTCTATGTACCCTTGTCCACGCCACTTAATGGACATTAGCAGAACTATTTGACTGACAAGGGTTGCAATCCCTACAAATTACATTGTTCCGAGGAATGTTTGGGGCATATAGAAGGTATATCGTAGAAGTTTGGGGTTGATTGTTGGTATCGTTGGGAAATTCTGAGGTTTGTAAACTGACTCCTTTTCTTCTTCTTACCCCATTCACTTCTCTTCTTTTTGTCTGTCAAAACAGTAAGGGAATTAAGGACGGAAGGAAAAAGATAATGATATCTTTAGATTCAAATTTTATTTTTGGAGTTTACAACTATTCTGTGGAGTGTAATGCTTTCCAGGACCAGTAAAAATCGTCGCTTCCTCCAGACAATGCGTTTGAAGAAGATAAGATTATCTTTTGCAAATTATAAGTTGAGGGTCAATCATGTGCATCCGTGTCCAGTGGGTACGTTACATCGAGGCTACTACTAGTAAGAAAGACACAACGCATCGCTCATTTCGGCACCCACAGGCATATGCCCTCCCCACTAGCGACAGAAAGAAAAAAGTCATTTCACTCGAGGTAACTGACAGAGTTTTTTTTTTTGCGTCAGGAAGACCCTCATTTTAAGCATGCGCCAATTTCGCTTCCTGTCAGAGGTCTCCTGGGAAACTGTTACTTTTTTAAAATAATTGATCAGTTTTCAAAATCTTTTTTTTTTTTTCATCCTAGAGTTCTTTAGCCTTGGTTAGGCAACTAGTTTCTCTTTTTTTATTATTATTCGTCCTCGTGGTGTAGTGGTTAAGCAAGTTCGAACTCTAGTTGCGCTATTACGTTCACTTTCGGGCAAATACCTTTGGGAAAGGCATGAACTCCCTTATTCCCTCCAGCTATGGGTTAAATGGTACAATTACTGTTTATACCGGCTCATTAGCCTTGTGGATTGAGTGTTCGCCAATGGTCCGGGAGACCTGGGTTCAATCCCTGATCACATCATACCAAAGACTTTTAAAATAGTACTTGATACCTCGTTACTTAATGCTCAGCATTATAAGGTACGTATCAAGGGTAAAGTGGAGCAATCCAGAGAAGGGAGTAACGCCCTCCCCTACATCTCCGTGTAGTAGCTGTTGAAAAGACAGCCTTCTGGTCGCCCTTGACAACTGTCGCCAACAACATCTATCTATCTATTTATCTATCTATCCATCCCGGTGTAGCAGAAGGAATTTTGGTTTGGCGCGTAATTTAATTCGACGCATAATTTCACCCAATCAGGATGACTTATCCTATTCAGTCAGGAGCATATTTCCGGGCAGCACAAACTGGGGAAAACCCGTCAAACACTCTCTTTGGCAGAACAACTCCGTTCTGTACAGACGTCTACCATCTGCTCTCCAATAGCAGCAGCAGTAGGGCACCATGAGGAAAGCAGCCTAATTCATGGACTCTTTGGTTATTTTTCTTTAACCAAGGGTTCCCAGTTGAATATGAATTAGATAAATTCAATACGCCACACACAGGAACAACTTTACGTCACCCCCAAAATTGGCTATGTCGACTGCGATGCCGAATCTCGCTCCGACACCTAGCGACTACTTCACCTCTGGGCAACATTTTCTGGGGACATTCACGCTTTTCCCCGAAACAACCAGAACCACAAACTAACGGTGACTTCTGTTGGTCGACTTATATACATAAGCGGCCCAATATTGGTAATGCCTTAAGGGGCCTTTTTACTGGGACACAATCAGAAAAAGATGGCAGCAATAAAGCACGTGTGTCGTCACACATGAGTCTTGGAGTTATTTCGACTAAACATGGTGCCAGAAGGACGAACTTGACGATAATCTGAGTGAGTACTACTTTGTTTAAAACATCAAAAGATGATGTCAATCAACCCACCCCAAAGTTTTGACAGGACAGTAAGAAATTTGCATAAAGCCTTTAACGAGTGGCTTGAAGAAGTGAATCTTTTTTTTGAATTTCAGAAATTTGAAAGCCAGGGTAGAGATAGTACCACTAAAGCTGCAAATGTTGAAAAGAAAAAAAGAAGTTTGTTTATTTACCTTTTAGGAAAAAAGGGTCGACAAATATACAAAACCCTAACAATTAAAAATGCAAAAGGAGGAACGATTGAAAATGATGACGAAAAAAAAATTGAAATGGTTATCGAAGCATTCAAGGACTACTGCAAGCCCATGAAAACATTGACTGTAGACAGAGTGGAATTACTACGGAAAGAACAATGTAAAGATGAAAGCTTTGAGGACTATTTGTTAAATTTGAAATCGAGTTCTAAAGATTGTGAATGGAATAACGTCACTGAGAACGATATGATAAAATTACAAATAATAAAAGGAATACACGATTAAAAAAAACGCGCGAAATTCTCCTGAGGGAACCAGATTTAACCCTGACACAGTGTATTGACCGATGCAGAGCTGCAGAACAAAGTAAAATCCAGTCGCAAAAAATTGAAAAATACGAAAAATTAAATGTCGATGACGACACATACGAGAAAGAAACATAAAAATTAACCTCGACAAATGGAAATTCATCACAGAGGAAGTCACTTACATGGGTCATACACTGACTAACACAGGCTTGAAGCCTGATGAAGAAAAAATACGGGCAATCATAGAGTTCCCAGCACCTCGCGATTTGCATAATTTAAGACGCTTCATAGGAATGGTTAAATACCTCTCGAAATTTGATCACACACTGACGACAAAATGTGAACCTCTTAACAGGCTAACGCGGAAGGACCAGATTTTCCAATGGGCGGAGGTACAACAAAGAGCATTCGAAGACATAAAGAAAGCTATAGGAAACACACCTATCTTGGCTTACTATGACTTAGAAAAGCCAGTCACGATACAGACTGACATGTCAGATGTAGGTGTGGGAGCTGTCCTCCTACAGAATGGAAAACCAGTATCATACGCATCAAAGGTGTGGAACGACTATGAAAAGAACTACGCACCAATTGAAAAAGAGATGAGAGCCGTTGTGTTTGGACTACACAAGTTTAGTGACTATTGTTACGGAAGACATGTGACAATAGAGTCGGACCACAAACCATTAGAAGCAATCAGCAACAAGCCTCTAAGCGAAGTACCAAAAAGACTGTTAAGAATGGTGCTTTCAATACAAAAGTTTGACTACAAAATAACATACAAAAAGGGCAGTGACATAATCATTGCTGATGCTCTTTCGCGAGCCCCAGTAGAGGATGACAATTTCCAGTTTAATTTCAGTGAAGTGAATCTATTAGAATTTCTTGCTGTAAGTGAACATACCAGAGACAGACTAGTTAGTGCCACCAAAGAAGATAAGGATCTACAGAAGCTCATAAAACTAATTAAACAAGGCTTCCCAATGCAATATAAAGTCCTTGAACCTCAGTTGAAGCATCTGTATAAATTCAGAGACTACCAGTCAACAAAAGATGATCTAATATTTTATAAAGACAGAGTCTTTGTACCTGCCTCAATGAGAAACGACATGAAGAAGAAGGCACACACAAGCCATTTAGCAGTTGAAAGTAACATGAGACGCGCCCTAGACACAATCTTCTGGCCAGGAATGAGGCACGAACTACAGGAATGTTATATCAACTGTAAACAGTGTAGTAGATATTCTGCAAGAAATAGCAAAGAGACACTAATCACAAGACCAGTGCCGGAATACCCATTTCAACGTATTGGCCTCGGTACCATGACACTGGATGGAAGGAAATACCTAGTCTGTGTGGATTATTTCTCCAATTACACCTTGGTTGATCGACTTCACGGAACATCATCATGGTGCACAATCAAGCTGATAAGGAAACACTTCATGAGATATGGCATCCCAGAAGAAGTTGTAAGTGATGGGGGCCCTGAATTTGATAACAAAATGATGAGAGAATTGGCCCATAAATACGGATTTAGATGGAATCCCTGCTCAGCAGAGATGCCAAACTCCAATGGAATGGCAGAATAAGCTGTAAAACAAATAAAAAGCATCATAAAAAATGTAATAATGAAAACAGCGATCCTTGTCTGGCCATACTAGAATTCACCAACACACCATCAAAATCCATAGGAATGTCCCCAGCACAGAGATTCTTTGGAAGACAATTGAGAAGTGTACTGCCTACGATGAAGAAATTTCTATCCCCAGTTAATGTGGAAGAAACAAAAACTAAAATACAAAAGGCAAAACAACATCAAAAGAAATACTATGACAAAAATGCCCATGACCTGATAGAAGTAAGAGAAGGTGACCAGGTGACTGTGCAGCCATATGGCAGGAGCCAATATTGGAAAAGGGCAGTTGTCACAGAAAAGTTTGAATACCGACGATACATGATCGAACTGGAAAATGGGAAAAGACTAGTGAGAAATAGGAGACACCTAAGACTTACAACTAAACCAAAACATAGCAACATGACGAAAACAAACCACAAACAAGATATCACCAGCAATGACAGTGAACAAAACATCGAACAGCAACAACCAGACATGACTGAAAGACAACCACGTCTGAAGAGAGTCAACGCAGGCAAGACACCCAACCGATATGGTGAATGGCAACTCACATAAAATGAACACTTCAGACTTTTGTATGTATGGGGGATGTTGGTCGACTTATATACATAAGCGGCCCAATATTGGTAATGCCTTAAGGGGCCTTTTTACTGGGACACAATCAGAAAAAGATGGCAGCAATAAAGCACGTGTGTCGTCACACATGAGTCTTGGAGTTATTTCGACTAAACAACTTCAACGTTTATTTCCTCAAACAGCAAACATGACTTTTGCTCCATTCGGCAAACATAATCCCTCGCACGTCCAACAACACGCGCTGCTTTCTCCACTCTCTCATAACTTCATTTCGTCTCTTTACTTCATTCCTTTCCCACGAGGTTTGCAGCACAAACGCAAAGTTTTTATTTCATGCTGCCATAAAAAACCTTCATGTAAAAGCTAACGGCATCTTCGTCTTCTTACTTCTTCATCCTCCTTTATTAACAATAACAATTAGCGAGGGAATAACACACGCGCGCAAGAATACATTTCTTCGCCCAACAAAAACAAACGTTCCTCTCGCTAAACCGGTTTATTCTGTTATTTTTGGATTTTATTTTTTATGTTAATGTCTGAAGAATTCATTTCATTGGCAGAAAGTCTGTTACTGAAAGTTTGGTGTGGTTCTGTCCTAATTCTGAAGTAAAGCCCGCGTAATTTGAACTCTTTTGGTTCGGTCAGTTAAGTTAAAGAAAAAAAGGAGAACTTTCATTTTGTCTTTTCTAGGACGTGTGAAGTTTTCACACATGGAATCCGCTGGGTTCTGAGGCCAGACATAAACACGACTGTCACATCGTGACGTAGGAAAGAGAAAGATTTAGAATTGTTTTTGTCATTTGTCTTTTGTTATGGATTGGTGAGTTTGTAGCAAACGAATAAATAAATAAAAAATTAAATTAAAAAAAAAAATAGATAAAAAAGAAAACTATTAAATTTGAAGAAACTCCCAGAGGTCTCTAACGGAAAAGGAGATGACGCATGCGTCTTGGGACGTAGCGTCGGTTAGTCCCTTCACCAAGTAAATAAAGGAAAGTATGGAAGAAATGTTTTCGTGTCTTATCTGTTTCTTTCTTTTCTTTTTGTATATTTCTTTTGGGACTTTCTTTAGGCAAGGCATTGCGCCGGCTAGTCGATGTGGGGTGGAACAGTGTAACCAAAATAGGGAGTCAGATATCTTACGGCAACACAGCCTTGCCCTTAGTCCCTGACCTTCAAAAGCCTTTAAACTCCACAAGTTTCACCGACAAGGGAAACAACCGTGTATTAATTCGTATTTCGGATATTTGTACAGAAGTGTCCGACCCTGAAAAATTTGTTAATTTTGTGGCAATGTAAAAAACAAAACAAAACAAAAGAACAACAACAAAAAAGAAACGGTCATATAGAAATATATCTACATTCACCATCCAGCTTTAGTCATCTGCATTTTTACAAAGCAATCAAGTTCCAAAATTACATCTTCAGCTCGCTACAATTCGGTCATCGGGCATGTCTCTCTCGATTTTGTACTATGACGTCGAGTTATGGTCGATTTTTTTTTTCTAATTTAACAGTTACTGATCGCGAGAACCAGGGTGACTTCTAAAATCGTAGGTGTATATACTTATGCACTCTTGTTTTAAACGAACCACGTGTCTCATCCTACCGCTGAGACTATGTAATTAGAAACCATGTGTGTGTAATTATGTACATATGTGTTTCTGAGTATGTATAAGATAGATAGATAGATAGATAGAGAGAAGAGGAGAGGAGAGGGAGAGAAAACAAAGAGGAAAAAGTGAGAAAGACAAGTGCGGTATAGAAGAGAACAAAGAGTGAAATCTATCTATCTATCTTTCTATCTATCTATCTAAGCATTTATACTAAGATCTTTATATAAATGATGAAGATAATCGATTGTCACTCTTGCCTTTTTTTCTATCAATTTCACCGCTAGAGGGAAAGTCTGAAAAGCAGAAAGCAAATCAAATAAAATAAAATAAGTAAAAAGAAAACTTTAACCACCCCAACAACAAAAAAACCTCCCCAAAAAACAAAAAATAAACAAAAAACAAACAAACAAAAAATCCAAAGCAAACAAAAAAGAAAGAGAAATAAAAAGAAGCTGAAACCTAAATCCTATTTCTTTCCTTCAGTTGGCAAGTATTTTATCAAATTACAACACTATGTCAATAATTGAAGACTGAGTCGGAAAGAGAGAAAGAGTCGAGCCGATATTGATTCAATTTTTTGTACTGGATCACCGACTGAAAGTCCCTTAACTTTGATCGGAAGCGAGTTTTTTTTTACCTAGACATTTATATTAGTCCATAATGGTGGCGTGTATGTAGTGTAATGGTTACAGTCGCAGAAAATGGACTCGGCGAGACGAAATTCGTTAATGATTTTGGGAAAGATGTGAATCTATCTGTTTTCCCTCACTGCTGTGAATAAATAGTAAAGTAGACTGAGTTCTATGGGTTATATGAAGGGTGGTTTTATTGATGCTGGTAGTTGTCGAGGATTGTTGTTAGTATTGTCGGGAAATTCTGAGTCTCGTATCTGAGTCCTTTATTTTCTTCTTACCCCATTCCCTTATCTTCTTTTGTTGGTGGAAGTTGCAAGAGATTTCAAGACCGAAGGAAAGAGACAAGGATACCTTTAAACTCAAACTTTAATTTGGGGTTTATGATTTTTCTGTGGCGTGTAATGTTTTCCCAAACCAGTAGAAATAGTCGCGTCTCCCAGTCAAAGCACTAAAATATATTATAGAGTCATTTTTAGTTTGAAATTCGCTGCATGTTCAGATAGGCGTGTGTAGCAGATGCGGTTACTAGCCGGATACACGGCTGGTTCTTGGCCCCGAGACCCAGTCAGTACTACAAGCAGCGGAGAGAAAAGGTTCGGCCCGTGGAAGTGATGACAGATTATTGAAAAATAATTTTTCTTTAGCGACAGGAAACCCCTCTTTTCTGGCATGCGCCAATTTCACTTCCTGTCAGAGGCCTCCTGAAAATCGCTACTTTTTTTTTAATTCATCTTTTAAAATTTCCTTTTAATCCCTACAGTTCTTTAGCCTTGGTTGGGTAACAAGCCTCTCTTGTTTTATCATTATTCGTATCTATCTATCTATCTATCTATCAATCTATCTGCTCTTCTTTTTCTATCTATCTATCTATCTATCACAGTTTATTAATTTTCTAGGTGAAGGGAAAACTGAATTCAAACAAGTTTTATTTTGGGTAATGTGGAGTACCCCTTCATTGTCATTATTCCAGGATCCACTCTGACCCGGAGTGGTAACGCCTGTAAGAACTATTTAATCAATTATAAAATATTTAACTGGTGGCAAACAAATAAATTATATTATAATAAACCTAATAACTTATTTTTATCATTTGCTAAGCTTTGGGTTAGTTTAAAGGACATCATTGACGTCGGTGGACAATGTCCTTTAAACTAACTCAAAGCTTAGCAAATGATAAGATATAACATTTTTTAAATAAATTGACGTCGGTGGGAGAGACAGAGTTGTACCAAAAAATATGACAATTTAAAACTGGTTAATCTTGTGCTAACAAATGAAATGCTGCTTACAGAAAATTTTACCTACCTAAGTATTCGTTTTGAAATCTTTGGTTGAATATGTATATATATATATGAAGAGTAAATGAAGGATTGTAATCTGACAATATGTAGTAAAACTGAAAACAACGATCCAAGTGGAAGGAGAGATTTCTTGAGAAGGATTTAAAGAGAAATATAATACATACTCGTCCTGGCTTTTATAATATTCCTCCTTACTTAAGTAAATACATTTTAAATAGCTACAATATATTCCATCCTTAGTTAATATTTTCCGTATATCTCATAATTTTTATGCTTTCTATTTTTCTTTTTGTTCTTTCTTTCTTTTCTTCCTTCTGACTCGAAATCTTTCTCGATAAACAAACGTAACAAATTCAATACAATATTCCTAATAAGTCAAATGACGTAATTTAAAACATCAAAAGTTTATTCACCAGTTAAACGGCCAACTTTTTTCTTATTATACATATTTTCCCCTAGGTTTTTGTATTTCACATTTATAAACATCCATCGTTAACTTAGAATTGTTAATATCACCCCTCATGGTCCTGATGATGGTTCAATAGAACCGAAACGCTATAAATATCTCCTTCCACTTGGATCGTTGTTATCAGTTTTACTACACACACACACACACACACACACATATATATATATATACATATATATATAGGCAGCATTTCTTCGTTAATGCAAATTTCATTAAACATAATAGACATTTTATGTCTACATATTTTCTTTTGGATCCGTTCGAATTCCCGTATTACTTTTATCGTATTCAGACAACTTACACTCTGTAATATGCTAAAACAAAAGTTACATCACTTTTGTAATAGATCCTCCGCTGATGATGGCCCAAAGTCGGTAAGAAAGTACTAGGGATACATACAACTATGGACAATACATAAATCAATTCCCCCAGAATACGATAAAAGTAATACGGGAATTCGAACGGATCCAGAAGAAAATATGTAGACATAAAATGTCTATTATGCTTAATGAAATTTGCATTAATATATATATATATATATATATATATATATATATATATATATATATATATATATATATATAGACAGAATTTGGCATTAAACGGCCTACAAGGGTTGATATGCCATAAAACCCAACCAACCAACCAACCAATTGACTTTGGTGGACAAATCCTTCTATTGTTGCACTTGTGCATAAACTGCAGAGCAAAATAAATGATACAATAAAATGGAGACTGTAATGTATGATATCACTCTGTTCCTTTTGTAGAATTATGATGTATATACGACATAATAAGTAAAGAGGTTTTATAGTTGTTAGAGGTCACAAGGATGATGATTGAAACTGATGTGGCAGACATAGGTGTGACATGCACTGGTGTGACATACACATATGTGACACACGAAAATCCTATTGCAGACTATTACATCTTTTTCTGTGCACCGTGCTTCCTTGATGAAATTGGTTCTTCCATCAAGATAATACAGTCCTCCACACCTATTGAATGCTTATTGGGTAGGGCTTTGAATATACAGACTGGTGAGGTTTCTAGTTTTGAGGACTGAGGATTATCAAGTCGATTCTTCATTGCTATGAATCCCAGGTCCACTATGGCCTAGAGTATGAGTACCTGTTAGATTCATATCGTAATTTTTGCATTAGATAGGAATACTTGAAACCTTACAGCTGTGTGCAGATATTTTGTATTAGATAAGAATACTAGAACCTATATAATTGTGCACAAATTATTAGTATTAGATTAGAATACTTGAAACCATACAACTATGTATAAATTCTTTGTATTAGAAATATTTGAAACCATAGAACTCTATATAAATTATTTGTATTAAATAGGAATACTTGAAATCATATAACTGCTAAAAATCTTTGTATTAGGAATACTTGAAACCATATGTTTGTGTGTAAATTATCAGTATTTGATAAGAATACTTGAAACTACATAACTGTATAAACCAAAGTTTATTAACAAATAGATGTATTCATTTCAAACCTTATAATTGTGTGTGAATTCTTTGTATTAAGACAGGTTTTCTGAAGATGTAATTATTGATAAATGATAATTATGTTAGTTACTTGAAGACATATAATTGCAAAAAAAAGGGGCTGATTTTAGCATAAAGTGGCTCAACAAAAGCTGACAACCCAGTTGGCAGGGGTTGTAGAATACACTGACTGCACCTCGGCAGAGGGGTAAGACTCCCCCCCCCCAACAAGTGTCCTAGATATGACACTAAACAATCTGATGGTAAAGCTCCAGTAATGCTGGAACTTTGGGGAATGCAGAGCAACCCTTTCATTGCTATTGCTCCCTGGTCAACTCTGAATTGGAGTGGCAGCATCTGATAAGGTCCTATCTACAGTTCAAATAGAACTGTTTGACATTTAAACTAAATTTAAACTAGAACTGTTTAATCATTTGATAAAGGGTAAATAAATCACTGATGTTTAATTGAATTGTTATTGATACATAGCAATACTTGGAACCATTTAACTGTGTGCAAACGAATGAGCTTAGGCTTGTTTAAAAATGTTATCAACAAAATATTTGCAAATCATACATATTTAGAATATATGTATAAAGAGGGTTTGGCATTAAATAATCTACAATGGTTGATATGACATAAAACCCAGCCAAACCAAAAGTTGACATGCTGTAAAATCAACTAACTAACCAACCAACTAATAACTATGCATGTGACACAACTGTAGCTGCAGGAACGATTGGTTCATATTGGATATGTTAGTAGCCTTTAATCATATTCAACAACTGAAGTATTAAGAGTATTGAAATGTGCTGAGATGGATATACCTACACAATAAGTCCAACACAGAGTTCATGCCACATAGTGTATCAGCAATTATTCAGTCAAAGGAAGAAGCTTCACAGATACATGGTGCCTTCAATAAATGTTTTTTGTACAGCCATTTAAAATTGTTGTAGACTCTTGAAAATTCAGTATCTTATTGCTATACATCTTATGAGATGATTGACCAATTTTTATTATTTCAGCTTCAAATGAACAGTTACAGCAGCAATTGGAATACACCCTACTAAAGCCTGATTGTCACAGCTGGTGAATTTCAAAAATGCAATCTGAAGACACTTTAGAAGAATGATATGCAATAAAATTCTGTTTTAAACTTGGAAAAAATGTCACAGAAACATATGGAATGCTTCAGACTGCTTTTGGAGCATTTTGCATGAATTGAGCATCAGTTTTTGAGTGGCATAAGAGATTCAAGGAAGACGGGGAGTCTGTGAGGGATGATAAGTGGTGTGGGAAGAGACAGCTCCTCAGCCTCTCTATAGTCCAGACCTTGCTCCCTGTGACTTTTGGTTATTCCCTATGCTCAGAGGCTGTTGTTATGAGACAATTGAGGAGATGAAAGAGGCTGTGACGAAGGTCATTGACATGCTCACACAAGAGGACTTCCATGGGGCCTTCCAGAAATTGCTGGAACAGTATAACAAGTGCATTGGAGCCGGTGGAGATTACTTCGAAGGGGACTAGAGTTTCATGTGTGTACTATCAATAAAAATACCTATACGAAAAAAGTCTGGTAACTTATTTAATGATCCTCTTAGTTATTGAGGGTGTTAGGGTTATCATCATAGGAAATGGTAACCAGAGTTCAAATCCTGGATGGGGATGTTTGTCTTTCACATAGCTCTGATACTCTTGGGAATGGTATGAATCTAATTATTCTCCCTCCAGCTATGAATATATAAAAGAGCAGACTCGGCTATTTCGCCTTGGTATGGCAACTGGTCTATCAGAAGGAAAACTCTGAATTCAAACCAGCTAAACTTTGCTTAGAAATTGACCTTGTGCCACATCCTGCTCTTGCTGAGGGGTTGGGTAAATATATAAGTTATCATCATCAACATTAAGTTGTGCTGCTTGCATAGATTTCCCTGAGTCTCTCTCCCCATCTGTCCCGATCATCCATTGCTCCCAGCAAGTCTTCCAGACTACATACTGTGTTTGCATTGAGCTGATGCTGATAAGTTCTTGCTGGTCGGCCAACACTGGCATGTTCATATATAAGAGTTCATAGATGAACATCCCTTATTACTTTGTTGTTGTTTCTCCAGCAGTGTCCTGCATGTCTTGTTCATCTTTTTAGATGGTTTTAGAGATAGGAGGTAAGTGGCCATATAACTGTTGATTCGTGGGATGTTGCTTCAGAAGTTATTCACTATAGCTCCAAGCATTATTGTGCAATTCCTGTCTAGCTTTTTCTCAAGGCGTTTTATCAGCATCCATGTGGTGCATCCATATACTAGTATTGACACCAACGCCGTTCGGAAGAAATTCCACTTTATTTTATTGGGTTGATAGTTATCTCTGGTTTTATCACACTTCAATTCAGAACTCAATAAACAGGCATATATGAACACACACACACACACGCTCACATCCAACATGCCCACACCACACACTCACCACCCCCTTCTAGCTGGGATTGCGGAAGGGTGAGACTCCCCAACGCCTTCAAAAAAGGTTCTCTTAGGCACAACAATTATGTGCATCCAGTTTTAGAGCTCTGAGGAGTAAAGGGTATCTCTTCATTTCTCTTGTACTTAGATCTACAGTGGTAGTACCTATGATATTTACCCAACCCCTCCGCTCGGGCAGGATATGACACAAGGTCAACTTTTAAGCGGAGTTTAACAGGTTTGGATTCAGAGTTTTCCTTCTCCTAGACTAGTTGCCTCACCAAGGCTGAAGCACCAAGTCTGCCCTACTATTTACCCATAGCTGGAGGGAGAATGATTGGATTCATACCTTTCCCAAGGGTATTAGTGCTATGTGAAATGCAATCAGTCTCATCCAGGATTTGAACTTGTGTCGCCGTGTTCATTTCCTACAACGATAACCATTACACCACAAGCACCTCCAGTGGTAGAACCAATTAGAGTCACATCTTTGGGTCAAATAGATCTATTTAAGACCATGAAGTCTTTACCTATTTAAAATGATTGCAAAGACAAATTATTGTACTATCATAGGAGTCCAACATCGTTGATTTGATTTCAGCATAAAATAACCCAACTGGGGTTAACCTGCCATAAAACCAACCAATACACACACATGCAAAAATATAGCTTTGAGTTTTTGATTTATAATAGTCATTTATTAAGGTTGGCTTAGTTTGGCACAAGGTCAGAAATATAGGATATTCAGTGAGAACTCACTAACAATGGTCTGCTAGCCTAGCTAGCTAATGATTGCACCATATACGGTGGGACCACAGGGGTCCAGTCAGCAAAGCATTAGGTTTATGACTATTGTTAGTTTATTACCTCCCTATCATCATTATAATTACCTCAACCATTATCATCTTTAATAGAAGTTGGGGTTTTTTTGCAGGACAAATGAAGTGAAAGTTCTCCTCATTTGAAACAAGAGATTTGAAAGTTTGCATTTTGAGTTTGAGCCTTTGTAGTTCACAAAGTTACAGAGCAGACTTTTTTTTTTATCTTTGGTGGTGGTGGGTTATTGTTAGAAGCCCTTAATAGGGGGCTTTAAGAGTAACTTTTGAAAGATTCGAAGAATATCCTCCTCTCTATTGATGGTTTTGAAACTTACTGAGATAGCCAAATATAGTTTGTAGGTAACATTTTCATACAAGTCAGAGGTCATTTGTTTGCACACAGTTAAATGGTTTCAAGTATTCCTACCAAACACTAATAGGTTCATTTGGATTGGTTTCTTTGTTTAATTGCATATATATATATATATAAATATACACACACACACACACACACATCTATCTATCTATCTATCTTAAGTAAGTAAGTAAAGTTGGCGACCTTAGTTGAGGGTGACTTGAAGGCTCGCTTTTCAATAGCTACTCCATTCACCAGGACTGCTCCACTTTACCCTTGATCCTTACCTAATAATACTGAGTGCTAAACAAGGTGGCATCAAGTACCATTTTTTGAGTCTTTAGTATGACTCAACCAGGGATTGAACCCAGGTCTCTTGGATCATGTACATTGATAAACAAAAGAACCAAAAATTTTCTTTTGTTGCCCAGGATCAAGTGACAACTTTTTCAAAAGACCTGCTAGCTACCTTTAAAACCGAAACTACTTTGTAAAATATATTCCGAAGAAGTAAAATAAACAAAAATAAACAAAGGGGAAGTCCCAGTGGTGTAATTACTCAAGTTCACAACCGCAGCCACAAAATAAGTGGGTTCAAATTCTAGCTGCGTTATTAAGTTCACTTTCAGACTAATACCCTTAGAAAATGTATGAACACCCATATCCTTCCAGCCAACAATTAAAGAGTATCACAATAGTCTATCTGTTGTATAGCCATGATACAACTACACGTATACATGTGGAAACATAATCAACAATAATGATGAATGACCACAGTTCTTTAGAAAAATATACCTCTCACACTTTATTCGAAAGGGTTGCGAAAGGGCTGTCAATGGGTTGTGTGTGAGAGGTGAGTTGGAGACTGAACAGACTGCAACATATTGACCCCCAATTCCTCTGACTATAGCAGCACTTCTTTCTCATTCAGCTGGGCTGCTCAACCGGAGGTCCTGAGGGCCCAAGCCCTCTGCTGGGAGCTGGTTCTCACTGCCTCGAACTGCAACTCGAACTTCAACTGCAACTGACTCCAACAAATTTGAACTGTCTGTGGCATCGGGTTATAAAATTGTTTGACGCACACCTGTTTCTTGTGTTGTATTTTGACCTACGACTCTGCCAAAAATGCCATTCAAAGTGATGCACTGGAAGGAAGTGACACATTACAATGGCAGTTATGAGAGGAAATCGCGCAGGTGAGCTTGCCTGATAATATGGGACAAGGTGAAGGTCCCACTTCAAAGGGATGCACCGGAAGAGAGTGACCTGTGAACTGCATGACAGTTATTTCCGCTTGATGACGATCAAACATGCCATTCTAAAGATTGAGTGGGCGATTGAGTGGGTGATTGAGTGGGCAATTGAGTGGGCGTTGAACTATTATATAACAGAAGTCAGACAGCTGGAGTTGGAGTTATAGAGATGAGTTGTGGTAGGGAAAGTCACGCCAGGCCGAAGGGGCCCTCGGGGCCCCCGATGAGTTGGGATCCAGAGAAATTGGTGATAAGATGCAGTAAAGAAAGCCATCATCCAGCAGAGAGCTAGGCACCTGGGTTCTCCGGTTGAGCAGCCCTGGAGAACGAGAAAGACACAACGCTGACGGCCATAAGAGTGGGGGGTCAATATATTGCTGTTCTGTTCGGTCTCCAACTCCCTCTCACAGTAAAACCCTGAGTAACCCTTTTTGAACCCTTACAATAAAGTGAGAGGTACATATTTTTCAAAAGGAGTCTTCGCTCATCCTTTATCATTGTGTCGTTGTGATTCATTCAGCATATATTTATTATATGACTATATAACATTTGTGGGCATCGCATAATTCAACCCATCCACATGTCAAGGTTATATCTTGATATTTTCGACCGGATGCACCTGTTTCTCGATTGACGGCTGGGTTGAAGGTCAATATGTTACATATCTTTAGGATGGCTTTGGCATTAAATAACCTATGAAGGTTGTTATGTCATTAAACAGAGAAAAGAAACTAAATATTAATAAAGTAAAAAAAAATAAATGAAAATGAAAATAAAAGTAAATACAATAAAATAAAAATATGCACAAAGAAGATGAAAATATGAAAGGAAATAAACAAATGAAATAAAATTAAAATAAATAAGAAAAATAAAATAAAGTAAAAGTAAGTAAAAAAAAAGGATGAATGAAATAAAATTGAAATAAATAAGCAAATTTAAAATAAAAAAAAAAAAAATTAAAATAAGTAAAATAAAAAAAGAAATAAAATAAAACAAAAATAAAGTAAAACAAAAAACATTTAAAAATTCATTAAAATAATGGAATGAAAATTAAATAAAACGAATAAAAAAATCAATGAAATAAAATAAAATCAAGTAAATAATATAAAACAATAAAAAAGGATAAAAAACAATTTAAACAAAAAAACATAATAAAAAAAGTAAATAAAACAAATAAACAAAACAAAATGAAATGAATAAATAAATAAAATACGTGAAAATCTATTTTTATTCTAAAAATAAAATTAATTAAATGAATAAAATAAAATAAAACCATAAAATTAAAAAAGATAAAAAACTTGATTAAAAAGAATCAAAAATAAGTAAATAAAATGAATAAAATAAAACTGAATAAAATAAAGAAAAAAAAATATAACCAATAAACTAAATAAATTAATAAAAAATAAAAAAATAAAAATCATACAATAAAATAAAAACTTCAAAAGTAAAATGATAAATTAAAAATAAATGAATAAAATGGAAACAAATCAATTTGATAAAGATAAATAAACAAAATAAAATAACTTAAATAAAATCACCAACCTAGAAATATGCGTTTGCAAATTATATATATATATATATTTTTTTCATCATACAATGTGTGAAAGCACGTGCGATACCATGTCCTCATCAGCCGCCAACCAGGGATGATAACACAGTTTCGGTAGCTCAGGGTGGTACTGCCACTCCTGGCGCTACCAAGCAGCTTTTGCCACTGGACAGGGTATTAAGAGAATTATATATATATATATATATATATATATATATATATATATATATATATATACGCCAGATCAATTAAGAGCAGAGACTACATTGAACGTAAATCTTCATTTTCAGAGTGCAGTTTGTGATTAAAAAAAAAACAAAAAAAAAAACACGTTTACTTTTGGTTGTTGATGTTATTATGCGTTTACAGTAACTGTTTCTTACGTAATCACATGGGAAGGGTAGTTCCACGTGTATTTCCTTTATGTTGAAAATTTCTCGTTTTCGATCAAATCCAACTTGATGCATATTGCGCCGCGGTCTAAAGACAATTTGAGGCAACTTTCAAACTGCGGCCCGTGTAAAAAAGCTCTGGCATTAAATAACCTATTGAGGTTGATATGCCATTAAATCCAACCAACCAACCAATCAAATAAAAGAAGAATAAGTATAATAAAAATATCAAAGTAAAAAAATTGAACATTAATCAATCTTTGTTAATAATAAAAAGAATAAACAGATCACTCAATGTCAGCCAGAAGACTAAACTTAATGTTGATTTATAAGAAAACAAAGAACCTGCCATCTTGTGAATTTTGCCATTCTGGCAGCCACAGTGAAAATAAAAGAAAGCAAAAAGATACACAAATACTTAGATCTTACCTGAGGACTAAAAAAACTGTGGAACATGAGGGGGACAGTGATAATAATTGTAGGTGATCCACTTAAGATTATTTTATACTCTTATGCAGATTCAGGCTGAACACAACGACACAATGAAGACGACGAGCAACACAGTCTTTTGGAAAAATATGTACCTCTCACTTTATTGAAAGGGTTCGAAAAGGGTTACTCAAGGTTTTTCTGTGAGAGGGAGTTGGAGACCAAACAGAACTGAAACATATTGACCCCCACTCTTATGGCCATCAGTGTTGTGTCTTTCTCGTTCTCCAGGGCTGTTCCTGGGGGTCTGGGGGCCAGCTTCTCTGGGTGCTGGCTTCCTCTACCTTATCTTGTCTCTAACTCATCTGATCTCCGACTAACTGACTTCCTGTCTTCACTGTGTTATATAATAGTTCAATTGCCCACTCAATCTTTGGAATGGCATGTTTGATCATCATCAAGCGGAAATAACTGTCATGCAGTTCACAGGTCACTCTCTTCCGGTGCATCAGTCTGTGAGTGTACCGTGAGATTTTAACCCTGTCCCACACCATCAGCCAAGCTTGCCCACGCCACTGGAATATGCACTTCCGCCGTCTTTGGAATGGCATGTTTGGCTGGGTTGGAGGTCAATATACAACAAGATGATCCCAAAGGCTTGGAAAAAAGATGGGAAGAATTGAAAATTGGAAGAAAAATTGATATCATACTGACAACAGCATTGTTAAGATCAGCAAAAATATTGAGAAGATTCCATGGCTTTGTTGGCTGGGGCTTTAGAATACACTGACTGCATCTCTGCAGAAGAGTAAGACTCCCCACGACTACCAACGAGTGTCCTGAATATGACACTAAACAATCTGATGGTGAGGCTTCAGTAATGTTGGAACTTTGGAGAATGCAGAGTGCTCCTTCATCACCATCGGTCCCAGGTCCACTTTGTCCTGGAGTGGTAGAACCTGATAGGGTCCTATCTATGGGTCAAATAACACAGTTTGGTTGTTGAACTGTGTAAGTATGCAAAAGTGAATTGCTAGAAATATAACTGTTTGGTCATTTAACTGTGTGTAAACAAATCACTGAATTTTAATTGAATTATTATTGATACGTGACAATACTTGAAAACACTAAACTGTGTGCAAACAAATGATTAATTGTAAATAGAATTATCTGTATTAGAGAGAAATAAGTGAAACCATTTAACTGTGTGAAAAAAATAAGAGCTCCAGCTTGTTTAAAGATGCTATTTATAAAATCTGTTAAGAAATCATGTATTTAATATACCTGTATAAAAAGGATTTAGCTTTAAATAACCTACAATGGTTGATATGCCATAAAACCCAACCCAACCAAACCCAACCAAACCAAATCTTATATATCTAATATATATGTTCAAAGAGGATTTGGCATTGAAATAACCTACAATGGTTGAAATGCCATAAAAACCCAACCCAACCGAATCAAATATATTTATGTATAAAGATGATTTGGCATTAAATAACCTACAATGGTTGATATGCCATAAAAACCAACCCAACCAAATCATATATATTTAATACATATGTTTAAAGAGGATTTAGCATTAAATAACCCACAATGATTGATATGCCATAAAACCTAAAACAATCAAATCATATATATTTAATGAATATGTTTAAAGAGGATTTGGCATTAAATAACCTACAATGGTTGATATGCCATAAAACACCATCCAACCATTACCAAATCAGAATTGTCCTGGAGACTTGAAAAAAATTGCTGTCACTCAGACTTTCTTCAGTGAAATAAAACCATCTAACACTCTCAAGAAATGAAATAATTACAATACTGTTCGATCAGACTTAGTTTTAATCTTAAGGAGAGTGAGTCTAAACTTAAAAGAAATGAAATAAGAATGAAACCTCAGAAGTTGGAAGTCAAAAGTGGTTGGTAATTTTTGTTTGCATTATAAAAATCTTTGACATGATATAATATAATTTTTACTTTTTCTTGTTCTCAGACAGGAAGAGTTATTTACTTATTGCCTGTGGCTAAAGTTAATGAAATACAAAGTACAAACTGAAAAGAAATGAAAAAAAAAGAAACCAAAAACTGGAAAAAGAGACCAGTTGAACTGAAGAGCAAAGAAAGAATTAAGAGCAGTCAGTATTAGTAAATTATTGTATATTAAATTTTCTAGGATATTGCAAAGCTAAAATGAATTAGAATATTAAGAAAAATCCAAAAGATCTGAGGAGATTTACTGTCACCTACACTTCAGTGAAACCACCCCATTAAAATGGGTTAAGTGATGAATTTTATGGCATATCAACCCATGTCGGTTATTTAATGCCAAATTTTGTAAATACATATATGAGTATATATATATTTGTTCGTGTGTGTGTGTGTGTGTGTGTGTGTGTGTGTGTGTGTGTGTGTGTGTGTGTGTAAAATAATTTCCAATCAATACATTATTAATTCAGAATTTAAATAAATTGATTTTTAAATAGATGAATAACATTCATTACAATTGTTTAATATTATTTGTACTATGCAAAGCTCTTCTAACAATTGAGCGCTTTAGTATCTGATAGTATAAAATATAAACAAATGGAAGTTAATACATATACGGTAAATTCCCTTGTTTGCATTGGGTCTGATGCTGACGATAAGGTTATGTCATTGGGCTGATGTAAGGTTAGCCGAGTTTTGATCTCAGCTTGAAGCATCTCACGTGTCTCAATTCACTGATGAGTTGTGATACAATGAAACAGTCTGTCTGTGGATGACAATATATATATATATATATATATATATATATATATATATATATATATATATATATAAAATCAGTCTTATTATCCTCAAGTCATGCTGATGGCATGGATTCTCTTGATTCTTTCTTGTCTTCCTTTCCTATCGTCAATCACTCTTTCAGCTTCTCTAGATAGCATCCAGTGTCTGCCTAGAACTGATGTATTTAAATCTAATCGTCTGTCCATGTGATGTCGTTCATAAGTGAACATTGCTTATGAGTTGGTCTTTGCTTCTCTATCAGAGCCCAGCATGTCTTGCTCATCTTACTAATATTATTTGTAAGATGGGAGGCAAGAAACTTTTTTTTATGGGGTGGTGCTTCCAGGATCTTTTTTTTAAAATAACACTCAACATCCTTGTCCATTTTTAGCACAATTCTACAATCTTGAGGCACCCAATTAGGATCGAACTCCTTACTCCTTAGTAATAATTTTCAAGGTTTTCAAGTAAGACCCCCTCCCCGCTGCTAAAAAAAACCTAAGAACAAAACAATTGTTTACATTA
Source organism: Sepioteuthis lessoniana (assembly GCA_963585895.1). Taxonomy (NCBI): domain Eukaryota; kingdom Metazoa; phylum Mollusca; class Cephalopoda; order Myopsida; family Loliginidae; genus Sepioteuthis; species Sepioteuthis lessoniana. The sequence goes on from CAUZXS010000640.1 coordinate 94,236, forward strand.
TTAAATTCGTATTAACCAACCCCTCTGCTTGGGCAGGATATGACACAAGGTCAACTTTTAATAGAGTTTAACAGGTCTGAATTCAGTGTTTTCCTTCTCCTAGACTAGTTGCCTCAGAAAGGCTGAAGAATTCAGTCTGCTCTACTATTTACCCTTTAGCTGGAGGGAGAATGATTGGATTCATACCTTTCCCAAGGGTATTAGTGCTATGTGAAATGCAATCATTCTAGTCAAGGATTTGAACTCGTGTCGCCGTGTCCATTTCCTACGACGCTAACCATTACACCACGACGATAATCATTACACCACAGGCACCTCCGAAATTGATATTAACAATGGGCAGTAAATACAACATTGTATAACAGAGTTATTTCCCTTTATTTAACAACATGGAAGTTATGATTGACTGCGTTAAGTGCAACATAAATTATTCATTGTAGATAATCTAAAAAATTGCAATTTATTTTTATGACTGAATTTGGCTAGAAATATATACACTTTTTGTAACACATAAAACAAATGCAAAGCAACATGAGATTGGTAACATATCATGTCGCAGAAAATTTGTGAGCAGTAACAGAAATAATATATAACATAAAAGGTATATAACACAGTAAGCACTATAAATATTATCAAGAGAAGTAAGTCAAAAATTTTTTCTAGATTGTCTCCCTTAGTTTTGATAGAAAATTTTTTTGTTGGTTATAACACTTGTACGCCAGAAAAAAATATTATTACAAGAGATAACAATTGTGATTAACTTTTTTTTAATTAATTGGTTAAATATAACAATTTATAATAATAAATTGTTAGGTATTAATCATGCCTAGAACCGGGCCATTGGCCTAATCAGTTGAGTGTTCACAAATGGTCAGGGAGACTAGGTTCACACCAAAGACTCAAAAAATGGTACTTGATGCCGCCTTGCTTAACACTCAGCCTTATAAGGTAAGGGTGAAGTGGAGCAATCCAGGGAAAGGAGTATCGCCCTCCCATACACCTCAGTGTAGTAGCGATTAAAAGGGGAGTCTTCGGGTCACCCTCGACTAAAGTCGCCAACTTTATTTACTTTATATATAAAAATATATGATAATGTATAGAAATGAAAAAAATAATTTTTTCAGAGGATGATTTTATTGATACAATTATTTGCCTACGTTAAACGTTTTAGTTCGTAGACCTTCATCAGGGTATTCAAGTTAAACGAAAATAATTGAAAAGTTTAAAAACATTCTATTTTCGTTTATAGCGTCTTTTTTTAATAAACAAATTTTGGGACGCTAATAACATCATTATTCATTGCTATCGGTCCCAGGTCCACCCCGACTCAGAGTGTTAGCATCGGATAGGGTCCTATCTATGGGTAAAATAGAACTGTTTGGTATTTAAACTAAATCTAAACAAATGACTTCTGCTAGATTGAATTGTTTGAAAAGGAATTGTTTGATCATTTAACTGTGTGTAAACAATTGACTGATGTTTCATGGAATTGTTAGTGATACATAACAATACTTGGAATCATTTAACATAGTTGACTTATGCCAAATTGAATTGTTTGAAATAGATCTGTTTGATCATTTAACTTTGTGTATATACAAAATATGTTTACGAATGATATATATTCAATATATATACATAAAGAGTATTTGGTATTAAATAACTAACCATGAATGATATACAATAAAACCAAACCAAACCCAGACCCAGACCCAGACCCAAGCTACCAACGGAAATTGAATGTTTTAAAACTTTCTCATTTTTTCGTTTCTTTTAATAACTCACATGCCCTTAAGAAGATCTAAAAATAGAAATGTTTAAAAGTGGTAAATATTTCTAAAAATAAAATCGACCTCTGAAGATCTTGTGGCTTTTTATTTCTGTACATTTTCTTAGTGTCAGATTTATTTCCAATTTCCCTAGATATGAATATGCATGTATATTTTAATTATAAAACTATGTATATGTGATCTATAAAAATCATTAAATATAATATAAGTAAAGTTGGCGACCATAGTCGAGGGTAACAAGAAGGCTCCCTTTTCAATAGCTACTACACCGAGGTGTAGAGGAGGGCGCTACTCCATTCCCTGGATTGTTCCACTTTACCCTTGATCCATACCTTATAATACTGAGTGTTAAGCAAGTTGGCATCAAGTACCAGTTTTTGAGTCTTTGCTATGACCCGACTTGGGATTGAACCCCGGTCTCCCGGACCATTGGCGAATACTCTACCGATTTAGCCAATACTTAAATATAATATAATATAATTTTATAAGGTTGATAATGGCTTTGTAATGATTCTCAAAGGCGCAACCAAAGTATTTCTATCGTAAATTATTCAAGGGGTACTTATTTATGATCAATATTGTAGATAGATAGGTATGAACTGAATTAGATAGATAGATATGAACTGAATAAGGTAGATAGATAGATAGATAGATAGATAGATATGAATTGAATTGGATAGATAGATAGATAGATAGATATGAACTGAATTAGATAGATTGATAGATAGATAGATAGATAGATATGAACTGAATTGGATAGATAGACAGATAGATAGATATGAACTGAATTAGATAGATAGATAGATAGATAGATATGAACTGAATTAGATAGATAGATAGATAGATAGATAGATAGATATGAACTGAATTAGATAGATAGATAGATATGAACTGAATTAGATAGATAGATAGATAGATTGATAGATAGATAGATAAGTATAAAATTATTCATTATCTTAATACTGCTGGAAAATAACTAAAAATGTCCATTTTGATTGGTTTCTTTGTTTAATGGCATATCAACTTTAGTTGGTTATTTAATGCCAAGTTTGGTTTGGTTTAGTTTTATGGCATAACAACCCTTGTAGGTTATTCAATGCCAAATCCAATTTATACATATAGTTTAGATTTATATGATTCATTCAAGTATTACAATGTATCATTAACAATTCAATTAAACATCAATCATTTGTTAAAGCACACTGAAATGATAAAACAGTTCTATTTTAAACAATTCAATTTAGCATGAGTCAACAAGGTTAAATGGTTCCAATTATTGCGATGTATCGCTAACAATTCAATTAAACATCAGTTGTTGTTTTTTACACACACGCAAATGATCAGTTCTATTTCTAACAATTCAGTTTAGCATAAGTCATTTGTTTGCTCTCATTTTAAATGTCAAACAGTTCTATTAGACCCATAGATAGTACCTTATCAGGTGCCACCACTCCAGGCGATAGTGGACCTGGGAGCAGTGGCAATGAAAGGATATTCTGCATTCCCTAAAGGTCTCATATTAGTGGAGACTCAGCATCAGATTCCTTAGGGTCGTATCCCGGACACTCATTGAGGTGGAGTGTCTTACCTCTCTGTAGAAATGCCGTCGGTGTGTTTTACACTCCCAGTCGATTGGGCTAATGTAATGGCAAAATCAAATACATCCTTGCAGAAAAACAGCAGTGATACTATTTAATCCCAAGTTTGGGAAAAATAAGAGGGTTCATGCCTTTCCCTTTGGTATTTGTCCTCAAGTAAACGTAAGAGGAATTTGAACTTGCTTCCTTCGAGGCCGCAGCCCAGCTCTTTAACCATTACGCCACCGAAATTCAAGATTATGCAAACAACGCCCAATAAACACTTCTCAAGTTAAAATCTTTTATCATACAAAACTAGAGGACAAAATTCCCTCTTAATCAGGGGAATATTTTAAAATCTTATCTTGCATATTCCTATATACACACACACTTTTCCTCTGGTGGCATTTGCTGTAACGGTTAGGAAACGGATTCAAAGGCAAGAGTTCAAATTCTGGATGACGCTGTTTACCTTTCTCTTCGGGCTAGTGGGCTAGTGACCTTGGGAAAGACATGAATTCTTCTCTTCTTCCGCTTGCCCAGTCGGTTGGAGCTGTAGAATACACCGACTGCACCTCTGCAGAGGGGTAAGCCCCTCCCAATGAGCGTCCTGGATATCACACTAAACAGTCTGATGGTGAGGTCTCAGTAATGCTGGGGCTTTGGGGAATACGGAGCTCCCCTTCATTGCCATTGCTCCCACGTCCACTCTGGCCAGGCGTGGTAGCACCTGTTAGGGCCCTATCTATGGGTTAAATAGAACTAACGGCATACTTATGCTAACCTGAATTGTTTGAATAAACTGAATAGCTTGAAATAGAAATGTTTTTGACAATTAAACAGTACTTACATTTAAACTGCGTGCTTATGCTAAACTGAATTATTTCAAATAGAACTGTTTTTTGACATTGAAACTATTTATACTAAACTGAATTGTTTGACATGGGACTGTTTTGCCATGTAACTGTGTGTAAACAAAATCTGTACTTATATTAAATTGAATTAACTGAATTAGAACTGCTTGACTAAACTGAATTGCTTGAAATAGAAATGTTTTTGAAAATTAAACTGTACTTACATTTAAACTGCGTGTTTATGCTAAACTGAATTATTTGTAATTGAACGGTTTTTGTCATAGAAACTTTACTTTTACTAAACTGGGTTGTTACATATAACTGCTTGAATAGTTTGAAATAGAAATGTTTTTGACAATTAAACTGTGTACTCATGCTAAACTAAATTGTTTTAAATAGAACTGATTATTTACATAAAAATGGATTTGGCTTAAATAACCTACAAAGGTTGACATGCCAGAAAATCCAACAAACCAAACCAAACCAATCTTCTCCCGTGCAATGTGTTAATAGTTGGGCAGACTGATTCTTCACCCTCGTTAAGGCAACTAGTCTAGGAGAAGGAAAACTTTGAATATAAGCAAGATATGATCAACTAGAAAACTGACCTTGTGTTACACCCTACTTTGGCGGAGGTGTTGATTAAATACATAAATGCGCCTTTCTTGTTTAATTTATATCGCAATAAAAAACATTTTAAAAGTTACACAGAAAATAATAAATGAGGTGTATATAAGAGAACGTCATTCTTCAGCCGTGTCCAGAGTTTCTGGTTCGATTTACTTGGCTGGTTTGTGAGATAAGAAGTAAGTGGCCGCATAGCTGCTTTTTTCTGGGCTGCTGCGTCCATGATTTGTTGAAAACTGCACGTTGCAATCTTGTGTAGTTTCCAGTTTGCTTTTTCTCCATGCATTTCGTTAACATCTAAGTGGTACATCCTTACGCTGGTTGCCGAGAATTATCGTTGATAATCGACATCATTGTTTGGCCTAAAAAACGAGTATGGATTTCTAATGTTGTAGGTTAAAAGGTAGGTTGGAGGATCTTCGTCACCTGGCGCAATAGTGAGACATGTATCTAGTATAAATAATTCAAACAAATAAAAAATCTACAAAAAAAAAAAAAAAAATATGATCCTAACCAAGGGAAATCACCCATAACAGTCAAAACTAAGTTATTCCCCGTTAACATCAATACCTGAAGACCAGAATTTCAAAAATAAATACCAGCATTTTTATATTCCACATTTGACAGCTTATAGGACGCAGGGACTGGGCACCTCTGGTGGTGTAACGGTTAGCAAGCTAGACTAGCAAACCTACACGAGTGAGTTCGAGTCTCATTAGGCGCCCCATTCATTTGGCCTTGTGCCACATCGAAGCAAATAGCTTTGTAAATTACTATAGGACGCATGGACTTGTAAGACCTACTACACTTTGGGTCGGCAATACAAAAATTAGAGAAAAGAAAGGAAAAAAATGAAAATAAGCTGGTTTCAGCTACGAATGTCAGATGAGGCGTTTTCGCCTGACATTCGTAGCTCTTCACACAATTAGGCCATTAAAAAAATTCGTATGTATTCAGATCTTAATTAAACCTCCAACGTTTTCATAATAGGTTTGTTTAAATACCTACGTGGGTAAGCTTTGTCCCTTAATTTTCTTCCTCTCTGATGTTATTTTATATGAAGTACTGGTATGTATTGGTGTTAAACATGTTTTTTTAGAAAAGAATTTGCTGGCAGATAAGCGAGCGCCATCTTGTTTACATTTGTGGAGATGTTTGCAGTTTAATTTAGGGGCTAATGCAGCACTAAAACTCTCCTACGTAGACACCAAATGTTTACCCTTGATTTAATAAAATGCGGAATAATTTTTCTGGGACATCTTTTGAAAAACAAAACAAAACAAAAAACAACAACCAATAAACAAACAAGCAAATACAAAGCAAAATAAAAAAAATAAAAAAATAAAGCAACCCCCGCAAAAAAAAACAAAAAAAAAAACAATAAAAAATCCCACCCCCAAATAAACCCCGAACCAACAAAAAGCAACAAAAAACAAAGCAAAACAAAAACAAAAAAATTCCGTCCAATTAGCCGTCAAATACGATATTTAATGTTTATTTTTGGTTATAGAGGTTTTGGTATTCGTCGTTACAGAGTTTTAACTGTGAAATTTGGTAATGAATAGTACATAATGATATCAGTCTTTATTGAGTAATGTTCCACTAGAAATAATAACATCCTGGTATCTTTGAGAGGTGAATTGATTTTTTTCACAAAATAAATTGTTCGAGGTGTACTTATTTATGGTCAATATTGTAAGTAGTATAAAAATTCATGAATGTGTGAGGTTGTCATTGAGACTACCACCATCCTATTCCTATAATGCATTAGTCTATCTAAAATTAAACTAATACAGAATATTTCGGTAAGGAAAAACAAAGTCCATTTAGACTACAACGACATTTATTTTAGATACATTCATAGTATAAATAATTAAGAAACATGACATGCATAGTACACGAAATTAAGAAACGTGACATACTGTCCCCAAGTCTAAAAAGGGTACATAAGCTGTTCTAAAGAACCAACAGGCTGATGATAGCAGCGGTTAAAAAACTTATATTTTTCTGGTGTAGGGAAATGGTACACAAGGAATAATTTGAACGTATTTGCTGCTCGCAAAAGCAGTGACAAAAGCCAGGTTCTTTTCAGCCGGTGTCTGGTACCAAAAAATGATAAATTCACTCCTCGAAATGTCACATGACCAAACGTCACGTGATTCTTGGAAGACTTCAACTACAGCTTCCAATAAGATAGACCACTATTCTTAGCTCCCAAACAAGTACCCCTTTCCGGGACTGGTCGATATATTGCACAAGGCCATTGCCTAGAGAGCAATGCTAGGGGTATATAAATTACAGGATTCCTTCACTACAAGTGAAAGAAAAACAAAATCTTTCCGAATGCAAATTTTTTTAGCAAGATTGCTGTTTAGAATTCAGGGTTGAAAAAAAAATTATTCAACAAACGTTTAGGCCACCATCTAACATGGAGACCAGACCTTGTCACAGTCTCTTTTAAAACATTTTGTGCTACTGGTGGTGGGAGAGTCACTGAAGTGTCCATGATAAGCCATGTAGCATCCAAAGAAGCAGGTTTCAACCTGTCCACAGCAATGTTCTGTAGTAGTGTTTTTATTTCCACCTCAAAGAATTTTGGGTGTCTCTTCAGGACTTTAAAAGGTTCTCTGTATGAAGGCTGAAAGGTGTTGGTCTTGGCTAAATCCCGCCTTTGACTCTGTGCAGGAGAATTGTATGCCAAGTTCGCCATCCTTGACGTAATCCAATCCACAAAGGAGGTCATGCCTAAAGGTTTTTATGGGGGTCGAGGAAAAAAACTATCCGGGGAGCGTAAGGGTGGTGCCATACTCCATCTCCGCAGATGAACATTTTATGTCATCTTTCACTGCTGTGCGGAGTCCCAGGAAGTCTAAAGGTGGATGTTCCCGCCAATTGTGCTGATTTATCCTATCGTTCTACCAGGCCATTTGCTCTGGATGATAGGCAATAGTTCTAATTCTTTTACTCCCTAATAGCTGCATAAGATGTTTGAACATGTCTACCTCGAACTGCTTACCCTGTCCGTGGTAATTACCGCTGGGATCTCGAAACGAGATATCCAGCCTGCAACAAAAGTCTTTGCAGCACTTTTGTTGCAGGCTGGGTATCTCGTACGCGGTGATATCCGGCATGGGAAGAGCCCTGCACCAGCGAGAGAAGCGATCAACAGGGGTCAGTAAATATAATTGACTCTCACATTTGGGCTGTGGTCCCGTGATGTCCACATGCACGTGAGCAACCCGTTCATCAGGTGGTGAAAAGAATCCAAGAGGAAAGCGGATGTGTCTTTCCACTTTGGCCTTTTGACATGGCACACATGCTTTTGACCACTGTCTGATGTTCGTTTTCATCCTTGGCCACACAAATCTGTCCAACACCAGTCGTATTGATGCGTTAGCACCTGGCTGCGATAAATTATGCCCGTGGTGTAATGGTTATCGTCGTAGGAAATGAACACGGCGACACGAGTTCAAATCCTGGACGAAACTAGTTGCATTTCACATTGCACTAATATCCTTGGGAAAGGTATGAATCCAATTATTCTCCCTCCAGCTATGGGCAAATAGTAGGACAGACTGGGTTCTTCAGCCTTGGTGAGGCAACTAGTCTAAGAGAAGGAAAACTCTGAATCCAAACCTGTTAAACTCCGCTTAAAAATTGACCTTGTGTCATATCATGCCTGAGCGGAGGGGTTGGTAAATATGATAAATTATGCATTGAGGAAAACAATGTCATCCGTAAGGTTCCTGGCACAAAGGCGCGTACTCGTCCTGTGCTGGTATCACACATAATCTCCAGGTTTACACTCAGCACAAGTGTCTTTGACAACTTCCATGATGTAGTGGTATCATGCAGAAGCTGTTGTAATTGCTGGTCCTTTGTATGTTCATCCACAAATCGTTGGTATTCCACACATGGATCCAGCAGGAGAGCATTCATTCTCCGATACATTGCGTCTGCAGGTACGTTTTCATTCCCTTTTATACGAAGCGGGTGTCCTCGTGGTGTAATGGTTAAAGCGATGGACTGCGGAATCGTAGTAAGCGAGTTCGTACTCCAGTCACGCTATTACATTCACTTTCGGGCAAAATACCCTTGGGAAAGGTATGAACCCCCTTATCCTTCTTCTAGGAGAATGGCTTTGGCATTAAATAACCTATAAAGAGTTGATATGCCATTAAACAAAGAAACCAAACCTTTTATACGACGGATATCAGAAGTGAATTGTAACAGATAATCCAGATGTGTTGTTTCACGGGGGGAATACTTGTCCGAGCATGATTGGAGGGCGCCCAGCAAAGGCATGTGGTCTGTCAATATATAGAAAATCCACCCTTTCAACAAATGTCAAAAGTAGCGAACGGCCAAATACGCAGCGAGCGGCTACCGTTTAAATGTGCTGTATCTGGTGTTAGTCGGCGCCAGTTTCTTGGAAAAGAAAGAAATCGGTCTCCACTGGTCGCCCATTTTCTGCAGTAGAACTGCACCTACACCAATAGAAGATGCACCAATCGTCAAACACAACTGGTTGCCTGGAGCAACATGCAATAATTTTACTGCTTGGGACAAAATCTTTTTTATTTGTTAAAATGCTATTAAGGCAGGGACAGACAGAACTATATTAGCATATTTTACATCAGTCAAAATATCTGTCAAAGGTTTTACCACTTGGGCGGGAACTTTCTATAAAATATTATCATGCCGAAAACCTGTCTCAGCTTTCTCATCGTGTCTGGCACGGGAAATTTTTCGACAGCTTCTGCCTTTGACGGGGAAGGAGAATTTCCAGCGGAAATTTATGTTGTGTCCTAAGAAATTTATTTCTGACTTCCTAAATTTACATTAGACTGGTTTGATAATAACCCCAAATTTTTTGAAGCGCTCAAAAATGAGCTCCCCATGCTTAATATGTTCATCTTGTGACGAACTAGCAATCAAGACATCGTCCACATGGACTCAGACGAAATGTAGTCCATGTAATACGTGGTCGATAAATCTTTGAAATGACTGTGCCGCATTTCTTAAGCCGAAAGACACGCATAGAAATTCAAACCACCCTAATAGAGTCGTTATCGCAGTCTGAGGAATATGTCAGGGCTTCACAGGAATTTGATAGTAGGCCTTGATCAGATCTATTTTAGTAAAAACAGGCTTATACTGAATCATAGCCGTTACTTTATGAACGTGAGGAATAAGGTAACGGTCAGCTTTAATGGCAAAGTTAAGTGCTCTGTAATCGCCATAAGCGCGCCAAGTGCCACCATCTTTGGGTACCAGATGTAAAGGGGACATCCAATTGCTCTTTGATGGATTGATAATACCCATTTCCAACATTTGTGTAAATTCGGCTTTAGCTACGCTTATTTTTTCCGGAGCAAGTCGACGGGATCGATTATCATATTTACTAACCCCTCCGCTCGGACAGGATAGGACACAAGGTCAATTTCTTAGCGGAGTTTAACAGGTTTGAATTCAGAGTTTTCCTTCTACTAGACTAGTTGCCTCACCAAGGCTGAAGAACCTAGTCTGCCCTACTATTTACCCATAGCTGGAGGGAGAATATCTGGATTCATACCTTTCCCAAGGGTATTAGTGCTATGTGAAATGCAATCAGTCAGGTCCAGGATTTGAACTCGTGTCGCCGTGTCCATATCCTGCGACGATAACCATTACACCACGCGGTCGGTTATGAACAGAGACTTGTTAACAACCTGAAGGGTAAATTTATGAGGGCCTTTCCTTTCATCTGCCTCAGTCGCAGAAATAATAAATATTTGTGCCCCAATGTCTACAAAGAAACGTATACCAGTGGTATGGTCACGCACAAATAATAGGCGACAAATTTTATTATCGTCAACATACCGTGTCATCTCCGGTTTCTGACTTAGGCTTTTCTTTGCTTCTTATTAAATGAACAGGGCGGACTACAGTGATGTGCCTTATACCCGAACTTTTTATGTAAGCGACACATGGGAACCTAGCTACAATCCTTAGCTCGACCTCTCCTCTGTGAGTGTGATGTGCTCCTTTTGTCCAGACGCCTTTGTACCTGGGCCATTCGGACCTCTTTCATTAATCCTTCTAGGATTTTGTCCGTAGAGCCTGCCAATTTTGGAGTTCGCACATTCGAAATCTCAACCGTGCCATGTGAAGTTAAGTCAGCAATATTATATGCTATGTTAGCCAACTTCACAATGGAGGTCTCCGCACCTACAGGAACCAGGACATTATGGATGTGTGTGGTATTTATCGAGACTCCGCCTACAGCTCCCCAAAAGTGATACCACTATGTTTAGTTCCTCAACAGTAGATTGATAGGTAGATCGATCGATCGATAGATGCGTAAAAATCATTTCCAAAGTATTCCCATAATAAAATTCTATACTATGTATACTTACATTAAAATCATTTGATTGCCCAGTCGGCTGGGGCTGTAGAATACACCGACTGCAGAGGGGTAAGACATCCCCCACCAACGAGTGTTCTAGATATGACACTAAACAATCTGATGGTGAGGTTCCAGTGATGCTAGAGCTTTCGGGAATGAGGAGCACCCCTTCCTTGCCATTGCTCCCAGGTCTACTCTGACCCGGAGTGGTAGCACCTGATAGGGCCCTATCTATGGGTTAAATAGAACTAACTGCATACTTATGCTAAACTGGATTGTTTGAAATGGAACTGTTTTTGACATTGAAACTGTACGTACACTAAACTGAATTGTTTAATATAGAACTGTTTTGACATTTAACTGTGTGTAAACAAAATCTGTACTTATACTAAACTGAATAAGCTGCATTAGAACTCCTTGACAAAACTGATCAAGGGTAAAGTGGAGAAATCCAGGGAAAGGAGTAGCGCCCTCCCCTACACCTTGGTGTAGTAGCTATTTGAAAAGGGAGCCTTCGGGTCGCCGTCGACTACAGTCGCCAACTTGACTTACTTGACTTACTCATGCTAAACTGAATTGTTTGAAATAGAACTGTATTGCATAAAAATGGATTTGGCTTTAAATAACCTATAAAGGTTGATATGCCATAAAACCTAAATAACAACAACCAATAACTAAAATCATTTGAAATATATTCTTATTGTAAAATAATGAAAATACCCATTAATATTCTTTTTGACTGGATAATGTTTAATAAGAAGTAATATACAAGTAAGCATAACATTTTTGTTTCAGAAAGAAAACTTCCTTTTATAAAGATTATTCGGATGAAGGCACAGGTACTTATTATTAGTCGTTATATATGTTTATCAACTTCAGACACTAAATGTCACATTTATAATTGGACAGATTAGTTATTTGTTTTAGAGAGTTTGGTTGTAGGCCAGTATTATGAAGCGTCTAATAGTTAAATAGAACGGGATAGATAGATAGATTGAAAAAATGTGAACAATGTGTAACAGATAGATAGATAGATAGATAGATTGGAGTAAGGGAAAATATAAACTAAGGTATACATATAGATTGAAAGATAGGAACAAATTAAGATATATAGGTGAATAGCTTGCTTTTTAGCTAGCTAGCTAGATATAATATTGACAAACAGAGATAGATAAAAACAAACTGAGATAACTAGCTAGCAAGCTAGAAGAGAAAGAGAGAAAATATGGACTGACATAGATATATAGATAGAAATAATATGAACAAATTGAAATATATTGGTAAAAAGCAAGCTAGGAAGCTAGATGGAATATAGACAAACTGAGATAGATAGATAGATAGATAGATTGAAGAGAGAGAGAAAATATGGACTGATATCGACATATATACATAGAAAAAATATGAACAAATTGAAATATGTAAGTGAAAATCAAGCTAGTAAGCTAGCTAGCTCGGTGGAATATGGACAAACTGAGATAGATAAACACGATATACTTAGATATTTTGGAGAAACATTTGATATAAAAATTATCAAATATAATGATTGTAATAAATAAATTGAAATTAGATCAAATTTTTTGCTTTAGAGCTAACTGCTACAGAATCGTACTGAGAAATCGAGTGGGAGAAAGAGGAGAAATATTATAAGAAAAAGAGGTCAAAGTTACGTATTTTCGAATGAAAGGCAGTCAAGCAGGTTTATCAAGAGGAAATAGATTACTAAGTAGGTAGATAGATAAAATGGTTGATAAAATAGATAGTTAGAAACATACCTAGATAGATAGATAAATTCACACACACACACACACACACACACACACACACACACACACACACACACACACACACACACACATATATATCGTCTGCTTCTTGCCTTTTTTAGTGTAACGCAGACGACGCAGATTACATAGCACTTCTTGCTAATACACCAACTCAAGCCGAATCCCTGCTGCATTATCTGGAACAGGCAGCAGGAGGCATTGGTCTCCATGTGACTGTAGACAAAACAGCGTGTATATGCTTTAATCGA
>CAUZXS010000640.1:112500-183001 GCA_963585895.1 Sepioteuthis lessoniana
CTCGTTGTGAGGTCTTACTCATCTGCAGAGAAGCAGTCGGTGTATTCTATAGCCCCAGCCGACTGGGCAAGTATATATATATATAGAGATATATATTTGTGTGTGTATATATATATATATATGTATATGAATATATATATATACGTATGTATATATGTATATATGGATATATATTCATGTATATATATGCATATATATGTGCATATATATGTATATATTTATGTATATTTATGTATATATATATATATATTTACTAATCTACTATCTACCAGGATTCACGGTACCAGAAAAAACCCAAAATCCCCTGATCCGTAACAAGAGCTAAAATATCTCGAATCACGGTGCAGAGAAAATAAGAAAAAAAGTTTTTTGGGTAAAAAAGAAAGAAAAGACCACCTCGTCCGACTCCTTGAAAAAAATCAAGGGGTACTTAGTCAGTGGCCAAAAGAAAACCAAAAAAACCTCCGCGAATTCTGCAATGCTACAATTACTAAAGTGCTCAACATAAAACAATGGAGCCAATTATAGAATTAACTTAAATCGCTAGTCGAAAATCTTCTACTAAAGTTTCACCTTAACGGATCATCAGGAAGTTTAACCTCGACTATTCTAAGGAGAAATTGCTTTGCCTTTATTCACCAAAAACCTCCACCTATCCTAGAATTTGCATATTAAAAAAAAAAAAAAAAAAAAAAACCCCTATAACCTATTCCTAATTATATAGTAACCACGCCCTTTTGTGTTTCCAACCATTTAACACCTCCGATCTTTTGTTAAGCATATTCTTGCTTTTACAATCTGCTATTACTAATTTTCCCTCCATACAAAGATTACAGGTTCTATTACCTGCCCTATATTTGCGACATTTCTTTATTACTTCCCATTTCATTATCGGATCTACTCCTTGTTTTTCCTTAAGTTCCCACACATAACTAGATAAAGCAGTGCTATACCTATACCTCTCGTGCGAGAAACTTGTTCTATGGTTATAGTACCTAGTTTTAAAATCTCCTTGGGTCGACCCAAAATATATCTTTTTATCTCTCTTATTATTCGAATCACTATATACTTCTACTTTATACACTACACACTCCTGCTTACACTTGCCTTCGAGAGGACATCTAACCCTATCCCTACAGTTGCATTTATCAATCACCTTATGCTTCTTTGTACCTAATTTAGCTATATTACTCCTATTTATTATCCCATTAATGTTTGGCATGCAACTGTAACTTAATTTAATGCAATTCTTATTAAATATCTTATGTAATTGGCTCCCACTAGGGAAGTTTCTTTTTAATATCTTGAAGAACTCCTTTCCCAAGTTATTAACCACCTCCATGTTGTAAGGGGGATTAAACCATAAAATTTTTCTCGATTTATTTCTCCTACTTTGTGTTCCAATTCTATCTCTATTCCTATATTCTAAATTGACCCTATATCCGTCATTTTTTAGAGCCTCCTCATATTCCTGTTTAGTTCGTTCCAAAATTTCCCTATTGGTGGAGTTATTAGTTAATCTATGCTCTATTCCTTTAGGTACATGTTTAAACACCTGTATTGGGTGATTAGATCCCCTATTTACATAACGCAGATCCTGTTTCCTTTTTCTAAATGGAGATACTGTTCCACTATATAAGTTTAAAGTAATATCAAGATAATCCGTTATTTTTAAATCTGTTGTTACATCTAACCTAAATCCAAAGTCTTCAACCAGCTTATGAAATTTTTTTCTAATCCCATCACACTTCCTCGGTGTACTTTTCTGCACTATAATCAGTCCGTCGTCTCGGTAAAGTCCATGATTATTAGGGTATGTGTGTATATACATATATATATATATATATATATATGAGTGTGTGTGTTTCCAGTTTGATGCTTTCATCTGAGAACATGTCTGGCACAAGGTCTAGTTAATGGTTATTCAATCAGATTTTAATTTACTCGTGTTTGTAGTTTGAATGGTTTTTAATTACTAATGATTTTTTGTATATATATATATATATATATATATCGCTACTTTGCGACAGGAGGGAAGCATGTAAAGAGTCATCTGACGAGACGGAGTGTATAGTAATATTCTCCGCCGAAATGAATTTATTATGACGACTTAACCGAGTTTGAGTCTCCATTAAATTGTACTATATATATATATATATGTATGTATGTTTGTTTCCGTTTGTGTGAGTATGATTCATATTTTATTTAACTTTGGTTTAAATTTATCTATAAAATTTCTTTCTTTTATTAGAAGTAACGTATAGTCATTGGTTTGATAAAAAATCATGCCAATTTATCAAACCAACGACTATACGTTACTTCTCATAAAAGAAATAAATTTTATAGATAAATTTAAACCAAAATTAAATTAAACATGAATCGTACTCACACACAAACGGAAACAAACATATATATATATATACATACATATGTATAAAAAAACGCATTAGCAATTAAAAACCATTCAAACTACAAACACGAGTAAATCAAAATCTCATTGAATACCCATTAACGAGACCTTGTGCCACACATGTTCTCAAACGAAAGCATCAAGCTGAAAATACTCCCCCACACACATACACATACATTGACATGTGTATACATATACAGGAAAAAGGGAAAGAGCTATCAGTATATTTAAAACCGCACTGCCCCGCACACAAGAAATCCACAAGACACACACTCATATATACAGAGAGAAGGAAATTAACTGTTAGTGAAACCCAAAACCACTCCAACGCGCACGCGCGCGCGCACACACACACACACACACACACACACACACACATCAATAAACATATCAAATATCAAAGAGGGGTAAAGCAGACTAAAGTAAACACACTTTAAGAAAAAGGGAGCATAACCTCTCTATAAAACCCACTCAAACCGACTGAAAATCATTCCAACTGCAAACAAGTGTGAGTTCAAGTCTCGTTGAGTACCCCATTAACGAGGCCTTGTGCCACATATGTTCTCTGACTAAAGCAACAAGCTGGAAACATACACATATATAACACGTATGTAAGAACAAAATAAATAAATTAAAAAGATACAAATTTATTTGTGGACCTACCTATTTTAAAATATATGTATATATATATGTATATATATATTTATATATACTTATATATATGTATATATATGTATGGATATATGTATATATATGTATATATATATATATATATGCATATATCTATCTATCTATCTATCATATCATTCAATACAGTAAATTCCAAGTAGGGAATAATTCCAATCAGGACCAATAAAATATTCAAAAATAGAATATTAAATTTATGTATATATATGTAGAACTTCGATCGACAAAATCAGACAAAATGGCTTCGAGCTGACTAAGAAAAGAAGCAAAAGGTACCCTGCAAAAACAATCACAGACGTCGACTACGCTGATGACTTAGCGTTACTGGCGAATACGCCTAATCAAGCAGAGACACTACTACATAGTTTGGAACGAGCTCCAGCAGGCATTGGCCTCCATGTCAATGCGCACAAAACTGAATATATGTGTTACAACCAAACGGGCAACATTACCACTCTAGACGGAGCCTCTCTGGGGCTAGTGGACAAATTCACCTACCTAGGAAGTAGCGTCTCATCAACAGAAAACGACATCGACACACGACTGACGAAAGCATGGACGGCTATAGATAGGCTCTCAATAATATGGAAATCAGACCTGACCGATGAAATGAAGCGCAGTTTCTTCCAGGCAGCGGTTGTATCGATACTGCTATATGGATGCACTACATGGACGCTAACCAAACGGCTGGAGAAGAAACTTGACGGCAACTACACAAGAATGTTGAGAGCAATATTGAACAAGTCCTGGCGACAACACCCCACGAGACGCCAACTGTACGGCCACTTGCCTCCCATCACGAAAACTATACAGGTCAGACGAGCCAGACACGCCGGACACTGCTGGAGAAGCAAGGACGAGCTCATAAGTGACGTACTCCTATGGACCCCCACATATGGCCAAGCAAAAGCAGGACGACCAGCCCGAACTTACATACAGCAGCTATGTGAGGACACAGGATGTAACCTAGAAGACCTGCCGGAGGCGATGAACGATAGGGAAAAGTGGCGAGAGATGGTCAAGGATATCCGTGCTGGCGGCATAACATGATGATGATGATATATATATGCATATATACATATACATATATATGTATGTATGTATGTATATCTATCTATCTATCTATCTATCTGTATAAAATATCATTCAATACAGTAGATCCCAAGTAGGGAATAATTCCAATCAGGACCAATAAAATATTCAAAAATAGAATATTAAATTTATGTATATATATATGTATGTATATATATATGCATATATACATATACATATATATGTATGTATGTATGTATATCTATCTATCTATCTATCTATCTATCTATCTATATATGTATAAAATATCATTCAATACAGTAAATCCCAAGTAGGGAATAATTCCAATCAGGACCAATAAAATATTCAAAAATAGAATATTAAATTTATGTATATATATATGTTTGTATATATATATGCATATATACATATACATATATATGTATGTATGTATGTATATCTATCTATCTATCTATCTATATATGTATAAAATATCATTCAATACAGTAAATCCCAAGTAGGGAATAATTCCAATCAGGACCAATAAAATATTCAAAAATAGAATATTAAATTTACATAATCCCGATAAAATGCTCAGTGTAAATAAAATCCACTGAGCAAATAATTTTTTCTTAAAAAAAACAACAATCAGTCCCATTAGGATAATAAATTAATTTCCTTACTGTTAAAAGCATTGACATAAATCAATGGTCTAAAAATATTAACTGGAGTTTTTTTTACATCTAACAAGAAATGGAATTCCTTTATATATATATATATATATATATATATATATATATATATGTGTGTGTGTGTGTGTGTGTGTGTGTGTATATATATATATATATGTAAGATTTATATATATATGTACTGCATATATATATATATATATATATATTCTCTATCAAAACTAGACGAACCAGTCATGCAGTACACTGCTGGAGAAGTTGGGACGAGCTCATAAGAGATGTACTCTTGGGGACCCCTTCACATGGCCGAGCAAAGACAGGGCGACCAGCTCGAACCTATATGCAACAGCTCTGTGTAGATACGGGGTGTAGCCCTGAGGACCTGCCGGAAGCGATAGACGATAGGGAGGGATGGCGAGAGAGGGTCAGGGATATCCGTGCTGATGGCGCGACATGATATATATATATATATATATATATATATATATATATATATATATATATATAATATAAAGGTCGCTTTACTCTTATTTTTTTTTATCCTCCTAAACCATTCAATGGTCTCATATGAGTTCCCCCAAAGATTACTATGGTTAGCTTTTTTAACACTATTTACAATATTTTGAATAATACACTTTGATATCCTACCTAACTCTGTTTTAGAGGGGTTAATCAGTCTGGTTTGCAATTTATTTTCAAAATTTGGTTTATGGTCCTTAAATAGAATATAAGCTTCTTTCCTAACCTATCTTCAGTTTGTAATCTACTAGCAAAATTAGAAGTATCCTTATCTATTTGTTCAATAGTATTATTATAGTCTATTTTATAATTATTTGTAATTTTGCTCTTTAGAATTTCTTGATATTTAGAGGGTTTAATTTTATATATATTTTTTGATTTATCTGACCTCCCCCATATATATTTAGACGTTTTTACTTCTTCTATATCTTTGTTTAATTTCATTTGAAAATTATTACGTACTTTCTTAAATTTAACCATTTTAATTAGTTTAGATAAGTCCGTTTCAAACGAGTCTAGTAGCCTATTATTTGGGGGATTATTTTGGGATTTGAGGTTATAAACCTCTTTCTTAACATAGTCATTATTTTCACCAGGTAGGAAAAACCCTCCCACCGCAATCTTTTGACGAAATCCACAATTTTCCCTGTTAACGCCAATCGAAAAACATGGTCAGATGGATAAGAGATATTCTTCAGTGAATATTCCGGAGTATAAATATCCATTTCTGAGTTGGTAAGGTTTCCGATGATATGTTTTTAAGTCGGAATTTTCCAAAGAGAGCTCAACCATTCAGGAGCAAAATGAGTATACTTAGTCCAGTTAAACCGGAGTTGGGAGTAATTCCATCAGGACAAGAAATTATTCAGGAGTGAATATTTAAATTTTCCTGGTATTTAATTTTAGTATGTTATTATGGAGGATAATGACTACCACTTGTCAAAATTTCAGCTTTTCACAGTTCTTATTTCTAACAAATATTAGGTTTTAAAATTTTGTCCCTTAGTTTTGGACGCTACTGTATATTAAAAAACCTAATCTAAAAAATATTCTCCCAACCGATCCTTCTAAAAAAGTAAGACATCATTTACTACAACAAATTTAAAACCTCCAACCTAATTATTTCCAATAATACATTCCTCTATACTGAATTTTTAAATGGACAATCGTCTTATATATGTTCAAATGTCCTTTGGGAAACTGTGTCTCTAAAGAAAATAATACGTATGTTAGTCTTACCACTACAACTCTTTCAAGACGGCTTACAATGCACCTTAATGATTCTAGCTCCATAGCCTTACATCTTAAAGACCCATTGTATTCCCGAATCCAAATTTCGAAAAATTCTATAATAGCACACGAAATAAATAAGTTACGACTACAAATCCTAGAAGCACTACGTACAAAAAAAAAAAAAACAACAACAAAAAAACAAAAAAAAACCCCCTAAAATCAATAGAATTAATTTTGTAAATAGCGACAATGTTTTGAAATGCCTTTATTTTAGAAATTTTTAGAAAATTTCTTAGATATTCCATTTTTTAAAATTATATTCTATTTCTGTTGATAGGATTCTGTTTTTTCAAATTCATCACCATTTCAGTTTTATGTAACTCTGTGTTTGCGTAGTTTTATTTTATCATAAAACCCAAAAAACTTTCAAAACTCTTTAAAAACACTCTTTACACATGCAAACAACCCCTGATGATGGCCAATGAAAGGTTCAAAAGCGCTAGAAACAATTTTGGTAAATTCCATTACCAGTTCAAAACTGAAACCTAGACACTTATCGGGAAACTTGAAAGAATCTTAATAAAATTATATAGCCAAAATGTGTCTTTATTATTTAATCAAACATGCTTGAATAAATAAATGAACACACACACACACGCGCACACACACACACACACACACACATATATATATAAATGTGTGTGTGTGTGTGTGTGTGTATATATATATATATATATATGACAAACATATGTTTCAACTAAACATTTTTACTGTTTGCATATATATATATATATATATATACTAAGTAAAAGGTTTGAATCGAAACGTCGTCATATATATATATATATATATATATATATATATATATAAAATTAACTTTTTAAATCTCCTACTAAAGTTTCACTTTAACGGATCATCAGGAAGTTTAAAACCGACCAATGCTAAAGGAGTAAACGCCGTTTTTTATATTCACCAAAAACTCACCAAGCTTAAAATTCACATAACAAAAGAAACAAATAAAATGAACAAAAAACCTTACTTTTATTAAAAAAAAAATAAAAGAATAAAAAAAAACCTCAGTTATAAATACTCCAAAATCTATCCCTAATTATAGAGCAACCACGCCCTTTTGTGTCTACAACTATTTAACCCCTCCGATTTTTGGTTTAACATATCCCTACTTTTACAAGATGCTATTGCCAATTTTTCCTCCATGCAAAGCAAACAATCCCTACCCCCAGCCCTATATTTACGACATTTCATTATTACTTCCCATTTCAGTATCGGATCTATTCCTTTTTTATCCTTGACCTCCCACACATCACTAGATAACGTGGTACTATGCCTATACTTCTCGTGGGAGAAACTCGTTTTATGGTTATAGTACCTAGTTTTAAATTCCCCTTGCGTCGACCTAAAATATACCTTTTTATTTATATCATTACCCGATCACTATATACTTCCACTTTATACACCACACATTCTTGTTTACATTTGCCTTCAAGCGGGCATCTAACCTTATCCCTACAATTACATTTAGCAATCACTTTATTTTTCTCTTTACTTAGTTTAGCTATATTACTCTTATTTATTATGCCATTGATGTTGGGCATGCAACTATAATTTAATTTAACACAATTCTTATCAAATATATTATGTAACCTATGCTTTATCTTGATGTTACTTTCAATCTATATAATGGAACTGTATCTCCGTTTAGAAAAAGGAACCAGGTGGGTTTTTGGTGAATATAAAAAACTGCGTTTTCTCCTTTAGCATTGGTCAGTTTTAGACTTCCTGATGATCCTTTAAGGTGAAACTTTAGTAGGAGATTTCTGACTCGGGATTTAAGTTAATTTTATAATTGGCTCCACTCGTGTTGAGCACTCTTGTAATTTGTAGCATTGCAGTGTTGACGGAGGGTTTTAGTTTTCTTTTGACCAACTGTCTGCATATCTCTTGATTTTTTTCAAGTGGTGTGACGAGGTTGGCCTTTTTTTTCTTTTTGTCCTATAATATTTTTTCTTTTTTTTCCCCGGGCGGTGATTCGAGATATTTTATCTCTTGTTCCTGGCGTTTTTTTTTCCATTTTTTTCTGGTAACCGTGAATGCTGGTAGATATTAGATTAGGAAATCTCTCTCTCTATATATATATAACAACATCAGTTTCAACTCAGACTTTTTTCTGTCTACATATATGTATGTATGACAACGTCTTCAATTCAAAACTTTTACTGTCTGTCCGTCTGTCTCTGTCTCTTTAAATGGTAATGTGTGTATGGTAGTATGTGTATGTGTGTATATACACTGTTCTGTTGATGAGCAGCAGTCTACAAAAGAGATATTATATGATTATTGATCTTTGAATAAATATTGTGAACGCAAATGTTTTATATTGTTTCCTTTCCGAAATTATTTCGAAGATGAGTTTTAGTTATCGTCGTAAAAGTTTGAAATTATAACTTTTACGTGTACATTTAACTGTCAAAGTTTTAAGCTCAAACATTTATGACCTGTGTAAGATCGGCCCTCTACTTTATATCACGTAGTGTAATGGTTAGCTAGCTAGATTTGCTCGACCATGGGTAGTGAGTTCGATTCTCATTGTGTGCTTCATATTTCTAGCCTTGTACCACATGAAAGCTAAGATTACGTTTATGACTACAATGCTCGTGTTTGAGAAAGACATTTTAGGAATCGCTTGGCTAGCAAGACACATAGCTTCTAAGGAGACAATCATCTGGAGGTTGTTGGTTGATTCCTCACTACAGGCGTGTAACAATACAGGAAGACTTAACAATTGTACCCGGTTATGGCTAACGGAATCAGAATAGGCGACCCCTGTGGTTTCAATAAAGGACGCAGTTCGAAGTTCCATGAAGGTTCCCGAGTTCGACAAACACCTGAAGAAGGCTGGAGGATATATCGGCCGAAACTTTGTGGAAATAACAATAAAGATGAAGACAATAGTCCGAAAACCCTTAATGATAAAAATCAAAAAGCTTCGTCTCAGAAATTTAGACAACAAACACCTGAAGAAGGTGGGAGGACATATCGGCCGAAACTTTGTGGAAATAACAATAAAGATGAAGACAATAGTCCGAAAACCCTTGATGATGAAAATCAACAAGCTTCGTCTCAGAAATTTAGACAACAAACTAACTTTTTGTTATTCTTTTTATTGTTAATGTGTTATTTTGGTTGAATGAAATATTTTTGTTATAGTGAATTGGTCTGTCAATTATTTTCTCTTATTTTCATGTACATGTGAACGTTACAAAATTATCGAATAATTCTATTTAATATTAATCATTTGTTTGCTCACAGTTAAATGGGTTCAAGTATTGCTATTTAACATTGATAATTTTTTATTTATCAAGTATTCCTGTATAATATGAATAATTTGCACACAGCTGTAATGATTTCAAATAACAAATAATAATAATCCTTAGTAAATAATCTAACAGTTCAGTTTGAATCCTTGATAGAACCTTAACAGGACTACCCCTCCGAGTCGGAGTGGCCATGGAAGTCATGGCAATGAAAAGTTTCTTCAAATACCTCAAATGTCTCGGATTGGAATCTCACTATCAGACGCAGTTAGTACTATTTACCCAACCCCTCCGCTCGGGAAGGATATGACACAAGGTCAATTTTTAAACGGAGTTTAACAGGTTTGAATTCAGAGTTGCCCTTCTCCTAGACTAGTTGCCTCAACAAGGCTGAAGAACCTAGTCTGTCCTACTATTTACCCATAGCTGGAGGGAGAATTATTGGATTCATACCTTTCCCAAGGGTATTAGTGCTATGTGAAATGCAATCAGTCTCGTCCAGGATTTGAACTCGTATCGCCGTGTTCATTTCCTACGGCGATAACGACTACACCACGGGCACCTCCATCAGACGCAGTTAGTGTCATACTCAGGATACTAGGTGTTATGAGTATGTGCGTGTGTTGGAGGGGATCTTGCCCTTCTACAAATGTGCAGTAGGCGTATTCTACAGCTCTAGTTGATAGGGCTGGAGCAATCGGGATAAGTATCTGTTCAAAAAGTACTAAATAGCTGCGCATAATTCTATAAATTTGTTTAATCAATGAAACCTCCATTCCAAGAAATTCCAACAAAATTTACATTTTAAGAAAATTAAACTAAAAAATAAGATTTTAGAATTATCGAAATACGTTTAAAAATTCTTAATGTTAGATATACGCCTGTTCGATTAATTAAAAGGCGTTGAGTGGTGTCGTCAGTTATGTATTTTAGTTGTTATCGAGGTGCGGGTTTCGGGTCTTTCAACATAATACCCACCTCGCCAGCTTGGCCCCACTCGGGATGGTAACGATACAAAGATTGCAGCTAAATTTGTTATTTTTTTAAAACATATAAAGTTAAAACAGTAAACTGATACTGGCACCCACCCCCAAAAAACCCGTAGATATAAATCAAAAAAAGGAAATATGACGTCGAGATTGAAATCGAAGACGATGGAATTTTAACAAAATCTAACTTGACTCTTTTTGATTTTCCACACCTCTTAAAGATTGGTTTTCTTTTCTTTTTTAATGAGTAATGTTTATGAATTTCCCTGTCTACTTTGTTAGTGCTATCTGAAGAGAAACGATGCCTTCAATTAATTTGTAATAGCAAAATACGAGCCGTTGGATTTTCCATAATTATATATTCATGTATATATAACTATACATAAACATATATAACTATATATATGTTGTTTGTAATCGAATAGTTTGAAGGTAACATCTAAAAATGTTATTTTTAGACTATTCGTTTACAAATTATATATATATATATATATATATATATATATATATATATATTGTAAAAAAGTAAAGTTGGCGATCGTAGTCGAGGGTGACCCGAAGGCTCCTTTTTCGATAGCTACAACACCAAGTTGGGTCGTTGAAATTCCAAGCAATGGTCGTGTCGATACTGCTATATGGATGCACAACACGGATGCTAACTAAACGTATGGAGAAAAAGCTTGACGGCAACTACACAAGAATGCTGCGAGCAGTATTGAACAAGTCCTAGAAGTAGCACCCCACAAAGCAGCAGCTGTACGGCCACCTACCACCCCTCACAAAAACTATCAAAATTAGACGAACCAGATATGCAGGACACTGCTGGAGAAGAAGGGACGAGCTCATAAGTGATGTACTCCTATGGACCTCTCCACAAGGGCTGGCAAGGCAGGACGACCACCAAGAACCTACATACAGTAACTCTGTGCCGATACGGGATGTAGCCATGAAGACCTACCGGAAGCAATGGACGATCGGGACGGGTGGCGAGAAAAGGTTAAGGGTATCCGTACTGATGGCGCGACATCATGATGATGATGATGCTGATATATTTAGTTTTGTTTTGTTTTATGGCATATCAACCATTGTAGGTTATTTTCATGCCATATCCATTTTTTATACAAATAAACAGTTCTATTTCAAACAATTCAGTCTAGCAAAAGTATGCAGTTTAAATGTTAAAACAGGTCTATTTCAAGCAATTCAGTTTAGCATAAGGAACCAGTTTGGTTCTATTTGACCCATAGATAGGACCCTATCTGGTCTTACGACTTCGGGCCAGAGTGGACCTGGGAACGATGGCAGTGAAGGGGTACTCCGCATTTCCCGAAGCTCCATCAGTATTGGAGCCTTACCATCAGATTATTTAGTGGCATATCCTGGACACTTGTTGAAAGAGTCTTATCCCTCTGCAGGGATGCAATTGGTGTATTCTACAGCCCTAGCCGACTGGGCCATATATATCTTTAGATTACACATATAATCTGTAATTAAATATATGTGTCTTTAATTTTGGATAATTTATAAAAAAAAAATAGATACATAAAAGACAATGACATGATTAGCTAACAGTCCAGATATAAATCCAATTGAAAATTTATGGTGGAAATAAAAAAAATACGAAGACTTTATTCACCAAAGAAGATCTATTATCTATTCATAAACAGGGTTATTGAAAAGTCACTCCCCATTTTAAAATATTTATGATTTATTTCATATAAAAATTGTTCTTATGAAATAAATTATAAGAATCTTAAAATTGTTAGTTACTTTTCAATCACACACACAATATATATATATATATATATATACGAGGATCATTAAATAGGTTTCCAGACTTTTTTCGTATGGGCACTTTTATTGATAGTACATACATGAAACTCAAGCCCTCTTCGAAGTAATCTTCTCCGGCTGCAATACACTTGTTGTACTGTTCCAACACCTTCTGGAAGGCCCCATGGAAGTCCTCTTGTGTGAGCGTGTCAATGATCTTTGTCACAGCCTCTTTCATCTCCTCAATTGTCTCATAACGACAGCCTTTGAGCTTAAGGAATAACCAAAAGTCACAGGGAGCAAGGTCTGCACTATTGGGAGGCCGAGGAACTGTCTTGATGCCCATCTAGGTCAAATAGTCTGTGACAAGGATGGAAATGTCGACTGGTGCATTGTTCTGCTGGAAATGCCACTGACCCGATTTGAAGAGTGCTGGCGTCTTCCGACGGAATCTCTTCCTGAACTCCCTTAAAACCTCAACATAGTAAGCCTAACCCTAACCCTTTGGCCAATCATCTCTGGTCTATTGAGTTCCTTACTCCTCCCACACCTCTCATCATCCCTCACAAACTCCCTGGCTTCTTTGAATCTCTTATGCCACTCAAAAACTGATGCTCGATTCATGCAAGATGGCCGAAAGGCAGTCTGAAGCATTCCATACGTTTCTGTGGCATTTTTCCAAGTTTAAAACACAATTTTATTGCATATCGTTCTTCTAAAGTGTCTTCAGGTTGCATTTTTGAAATTCACCAGCTGTGACAATCAGGCTTTAGTAGAGTGTATTCTAATTCCTGCTGTAGCTGTTCATTTGAAGTTGAAATCATAAAAGTTGGTCAGTCATCTTATAAGATGTATAGAAATAACATACTGAATTTTTATGAGTCTACAACAATTTTAAATGCCTGTACAAAAAAAAGTCTGGAAACTTATTGAAGGCACTACGTATCTTCTATAATCAAATATCTTGACATATCAATATGCGCTTAGTGAAAGTGTGGACTGCTATCGATAGGCTGTCGATCATATGGAAGTCTGATCTATCCGATAAAATTAAACGGGATTTCTTCCAAGCAGCGGCGGTGTTAATACTACTGTATGGATGGACCACATGGACACTGACAAAATGCACTGAGAAAAAGCTTGACGGGAACTGCGCAAAAATGCTACGAGGTATATTGAACAAATCCTGGAAGCAACATCCCTCGAAACATCAGCTGTTCAGCAACTTCTCCCTTCTCTCAAACCATCCAAGTAAGACGAACGAGACAGGCGGGACATTGCTGGAGAAGCAAGGACAAAATCATTATTGACGTTTTTCAATGGACCCCTTCACATGTGTTGGCCGACCAGCAAGATCTTATCTACGACCGCTCTGCGTGGACCCAGGACGTAGTTTGGAAGACCTACCGGAAGCGATGGATGATAGGGATGAATAGTGTGTGTGTGTGTGTGTGCGTGTGTGTGTGTGCGTGCGTGAGTGAGTGTGTATGTGTGTGTATGTGTGTGTGTGAGAGAGAGAGAGAGAGAGAGAGAGAGAGAGGAAGGAATCTATGCCAGTAGCGTGTTTTGATGATGATGAATTAAATATATATATATATCTTTAATTTTTGATAATTCTTAAGATTATTTACCGATAACTGGTGAGAGAGCACTGAACGGTCACTTGAAAAAAACTCACATACGTATGTCTGTGCAGTACACTTAAAATGAAGGTTACCGTAGGAAATGGAAGATGACCCGAGTTCAAATCCTCTATAATATTACGGACGGGCGCTGTCGTTGAGTTGCGGCGGTCTCAAGGTTGGAGAACGGACGAGCACATCGGCTGTCATCAATCATTGGGTACATGGGTCTGACGATCAAAAATGTCACGGGCCTCGCTCGTGCGGGCAGAGTGACCGGTAGAGTTCAAGTGAGATTTTAATATAATCACGCGTGAACTTTCCCGTGCTGCACAACTGTTTTCACTGGTGATCATCGAACCTTCGAATTGATCCATCAAATCGCTATATAAGGAAACCAGGTAGTGAGATGTTGGCAGTTCAAAGCAGGTTTCTAAACAGGTTCAACAGAGGTCCATGACATCCCGACCCATGCCATACCCAGCCTGTCAGCAATTCGACTGATACGAAAGTATCAACAAGCTAACTATAACGACGCCGCTGTCATCGCCAAGAATAGGAGGGAGGAAGAACGTTATCGAACAAACTTTCTTAACCACAGCCTGCTGTAGTCCCCATGAATAAAAACGACAACTACTTTCTTCCTTAAAATTCGAGTTTTGAGTGTTTCTTTTCTGCGAACTCCTTTCTTTCAGACACAACGTATTTTGGTTCTATGCTACACCTCGACGAGACTGTATTTTACTTTGTGCTAATGTTCTTAAGAAAGGTATGAATCCATCTCTTCATCACCCAGCCATGATAAATAGTCGGAAAGGCTTGCTTTAGCCTTGATAAGGCAACAAATCTAAGAAAAGAAAAACTTTGGATTTAAACCTGCAGTACCCCGATTAAAAATGAACTTTGTTCATTATCTTGCTCGAGGCATCGAGGTTTGGTAAATATGCGCGTGTATGTGTATGTATTAGGGCGAATTAAAACGGAAATAGCCCCGTTCAGGGTTTGAAACTCGAGTCACAGCTTCCATTTCCTACGAGGACAACCGTTGCATCATGCTTGCTTTCTACATGGGTAGGGCTATCATCACCCAGCAAAAGGGACCAGTCAGAATAAGTGAGAGCAACTGTTGCATCATGCTTGCTTTCTACATGGGTAGGGCTATCATCACCCAGCGAAAGGGACCAGTCAGAATAAGTGAGAGCAACTGTCGCATCATGCTTGCTTTCTACATGGGTAGGGCTATCATCACCCAGCGAAAGGGACCAGTCAGAATAAGTGAGAGCAACTGTTGCATCATGCTTGCTTTCTACATGGGTAGGGCTATCATCACCCAGCGAAAGGGACCAGTGAGAATAAGTGAGATTTTTCAACATAAGCAATGAGATTAATAGACTAAGAACCTCTTGGAACAACGTTAACATATAGAAATTCGGTTATTATTTTTCTTTTTTCTCTTTTGCTAATAGGTATTCTGTTCATTTACGAAGATGACGGCTACGAATGGACCGAATACTTGAAGAAACAACTTAAAAAACCTTCCTACTCTATCCCGTGTACCTCGATCCATTGGCGTCGTTTAACTGAAAGTGTGACCTCAAACTTCACAGTTCACATCTTCCTTTTGACACCGCAGATGGAACCGTATGTATCAAAAATCAACTTTGAACTCTTGAATTATTCGTGTGACACGTCCCTTATTTTGGAGTGTAATGTTGATTCCAGCCAGCTTCAAATGGTCGAGTGGGCTGTCAAGCATAAATTGGAAGATAGTGTTGAAAACCGACGAAATCTTATGGCCTCGATAATTCGAGCATATGAAACTGCCGAGGACGATGCTGACTATGATGATGAACTTGATATAAATATTGTACCGACAACGATTTTTCCAGTAAGTATTTATTTACAAACATTATTATCAACATCATTATCAAGGTGTGCTGACGGCACGGATTCCCTCTACTCACTCTAGCCATCCGCCCCTATCGGCCATCGCTTTAGTTAAGTCCACTAGAAGGTATCCAGCGTCCGGACAGAGCTAGTGAATATATATTTTACCAACCGCTCTGCACGAACAGGATGCGACACAAGGTGAATTTTTTATGCGGGATTTAACAGGTTTTGAATTCAGAGACTTGTTGTCATATCAAGGCTAAAGAGCTCAGTCTGGCCTAGCATTTTACACATAGCTGGAGGGGGAATTGTTGGATTCATACATTTCCCAATGATATTAGTGCTATGTAAAATGCAAACAGGATTTGAATTCGAGTCACAATGTCCATTTTCAACGACGATATGCATTACACCATGATCCCTGGTGTATGTAGCTCTTTGCTGGTCAGCCAACACGGGTGTGTTCATAAGCTGAAGTCCATAGGATAACATAGTTTATGAATTTTCTTTTTTTTTTCACCAGTAGTGCCTGGCATGTCTTGTAAGTCTTACTCGGATGGTTTGTGAGATGGGAGGGAAGTGGCCGTACAGCTGATGGTAAGGTGCTGCATCCAGGGTTTTTTTTAAACAGCATCTAGCATCTTAGAGTAATTCCCATCTAGCTTTTTCTCCATGCGTGGGGCTGCAAAATATTCCGACTGAATCCCTGCAGAGGGATAATACCCCCTCACTCAACGAGTGTCTTGGTATATGACCCTAAACAATCTGATGGTGAGGCTCCAGTAATACTGGAGCTTTGGGAAATGCGAAGTATCCTTTCAATGCCATCGCTCCCAGATCCACTCTACCCCGGAGTGGTAGCACCTGATCGAGTCCTATTTATGGGTAAAATAGAACAGTTTAATCATTTAAACTGAATGCAAAAGAAAAGAAAAAAGAAGACTTATACTAAACTGAATTGTTTGAAATGGAGCTGTTTGATCATTGAACTGTGCGTAAACAAATGACTGATGTTTAATTGAATTGTTAGTTATACAAAACAATACTTGAAACTATTTAACTTTGTTGACGTATGTTAAATTGAATTGTTAGAAATAAAGCTGTTTGATCATTTAACTAGGTGTATCTACAAAATGTGTTTACAAATCATATATTTAATATATATGAAACCCCCCCTGTATTTTGCATTAAATAACCAACAATGGTTGATATGCAATAAAATCAAACCAAACCAAAACAAAGAAAACCTTGCGTTTGGTTAAAATACTAGTGGTGCATCCATACAATAGTATTAAAATGGCAACAACTTGGAAGAATTCCTGATTCGTCTTGTCAGAGAGATCATATATCCATAAGGTCATTAATATGTCAACAGTTGTCTATGATTTACTAATATGTTGACATCTCTTTCAGTAGATGAGATATTGCTACCGAAGTTTAAGCACCAGTTTTACTTATCCAATCATTTCAATCACCAAGTTGGTAAATTACTGTATTTTTGAATTCAATTATTTACAGCAAGAGCCCAAGTCAAGAATAGTTCGTATACTTTGGTTGTCATATCTCATCAACTGAAAGCGATGTCAACATATCTAGAGGTAAAGAACTGACTGCAATTGATTGGTTAATAACCATATAGAAATCGGATGTTTCTGACCACAAAAAAAATGAATAAATAAAATAACAAGAAAAAACAAAACAAAACGGGAAATCTAAGGTGTAATTTTGTAAGTACTATTGTATGGCTGTTCCAATTTGACTCTAGCGAAACCTGTGAAGAAACAGTGTGCACCAGTTGATGTAATTGTCGCTTTGTCTTGATGAAAATTGCCAGACACACATACAAGACAAAGAGACGACAATGTGTTTCCATCAGGAAAAGAAATAGACACATGTGGTGAAAGAAAAATAACATTTTATTCAGTATTTTTCTTGATCACTCTCAAATTAGGATTGCTCTCTCAGTGGGGGTTATAATATGCTGACTGTATCACTTGTAAAAGAGTAAGAGACCCTACAAAAAAGTAGGTTCTCGGGTACGGTTAGTTGGTTGTTTTGTTTTATGGCGTATCAACCCTTTTCCCCTCATTTAACGCCGGATAAAGTCATTTTGAGAAAAGTTTCAAACAATTCATTTGAGCATAAGTTTAATTTTGTTTGCACATAGTTAAATGGTAAAAATTCTATTTGAAGCAATTCAGTTTAACAGTCTAGTTCTATTTGATCCATAGATAGGACCCTATCAGCTGCTACCACTCCGTGCCAGAGTAGACCTGGGAATGATGGCAATGAAGGGGTAATCCGCATTCCCTAAAGCTCCAGCATTACTGGAGCCTCACTCTCAGATCGCTTAGTGTCATAACAGGACACTCGTTAGAGGAGTCTTACCCCTTTGCAGAGGTGCAGTCAATGTATTCTGCAGCACCAGCCGACGGGGCCGTCATGGGTACGATACTCAACTTCATCTGATTGACAAGCTCCATTTCTGGTGCTTTGGGCAGTGTCGGGTAACCCTTCATAGCCAATTACTCCTCGGGCCATTCTAATCCGGAGTGGTAATATCTATTAGGGTCCAATCTAAGGCTAAAATAGAATAATTTTTTTTTGTATTTGATTGAACCTCGTGCAAAACAAACAACTACACAAAAATATATATAAATGAACTTACAAGAAACACAATTCCAAAACTTCTTGACATAAAATAAACCTAGATAAGTTGACATGTCGTAAAAATCAGAAAAATCAATGAATCAAATTAGAAAGACATAAAGTTGTATTTTCTTGAGTCAATGAAGGAAATATCCTCTTTAGTGGAACTCCTCATGGCGTACTGTCTAAAGTCCAGTCGTATTATTATGTTCACTTTCGGTCAAATACTACGAACTCCCCCCCTAGCTATAGGTTAAATATTATCACTTCTACAAAGATAGCTTTGGCATTAAATAACGTATCGAAGATTGAGATGCCATTAAACAAAGAAACCAATCTAAATATCCTCTTTGTTCCATAAATCGTGGCCCAAACCCCCGATTCGGGGTCGGTTTTGCTAGCTCTGAAATCTAAGGCCCTTCCTTGTGCTCTGCCGGCTACTAATTGACACGCTGATCCTTTTCAAAATCCTCAAACTCTTGTGTGACCATTTCTCGCACTTAACGCGAAAGTTTTCGTGGTTGTTGTCAATCAACAGGTTCACCGAGAGTGAAAAAGGGGCTGCTGTATGACAGATTATACAAATCTCATACAATCTCATCGACTAACCTACCTCCCTTACGTTGTGATGATTTTTTCCAAAGGAAGATGGCTACCGGTGTTAGTCGAAACTTCAGAAAACACAGATCAAACCAACAAATATATCATATATTATATAATTGATTTTAATGGCATTTCAACCCGTCCAGAGTTATTTTATGCTTAGATGTTTGAGAACTGCATTCATTGTATATTACTATTTAAATTTTTATACACAGTTACATAATATCAAGTATTCCTATCTAATACTAACAACTTGCACACTTGTTTGATTTCAAGTATTTCTATCTAACACGAGTAATTATATGGTTTCAAATAATTATTTCTTTTTAATAATAGTCATATGTTTTAACAGTTATATGATTTCTAGTAACTAATAGTAATAATCTTTAGTAAACAACTATAGCATTTAGTAATTACTCTTAATATAAACAATTTACAGTTATATAATATCAAGTATTCCAATCTAATACAAGTAATTTGTACACGTGTATATGGTTTCAACTATTCCGATCTAATACAAATAAGTAAAGTAAAGTTGGCGACCATAGCCGAGGGTGACCCGAAGGCTCCCTTTTCGATAGCTACTACACCAAGGTGTAGGGGAGGGCGCTACTTCTTTCCCTGGATTGCTTCACTTTACCCTTGATACATCCCTTATAATGCTGAGTGTTAAGCAAGGAGGCATCAAGTACCATTTTTGAGTCTTTGGTATGACTCGACCTGGGACTGAACCCAGGTCTCCCGGGCCATTGGCGAACACTCTAACCGCTAGGCCAATGTCCGGTTAATACAAATAATGGGATCCTAATAGGTACTACCACTCCAGGTCAGAGTGGACCTGGAAGTAATAGCAATGAAGTTGTGCACCACACTCCTCAGATCTCAAGAACTGGAGCCTCCCTAACCGATGTCGTTTTTGGAGGGAGGAGTTCTAACGCCTTTTTAGGGAATATAGTATGTGTATTCTAAGCCCAGTCGATAAGGGGGCTAATTGATCCATAATTTAATTTGATGTGTTCCTCGTACCATCTCACTGACTCATTTTTACCATGTGGTGATGATTCTTTAATAAAAGCTGCCAGGATTGGTCGAAATTCCAGAAGCCACAGATCAGGTCCAACTGAATTTTGAACTTACTTACTTTGAGGCTGCAGTTCAGCGTTTTAACCATTACACCACGGGGACTCCTCAGATGGGTAAACAGCAGGTCCGTGTTCTACACTTAACAAAACCCAGTAGATAACAACAGTAGGTACAGTAAGCAACATAAGACAACACAACAAGTGTAAAATCCTCAGCGAACAAATTTGCATTCGAATTTGAAGTTTTGTTAGTCATTTGGTGAGTCGATGTTGCTTATAAAAATCTCTTTCAAACAAAAGAATTAAACTGACCACGATCTGGCAAATTAACAGCAACTTTGGCGATTTCAGAGTGGAGAAGTGGGTCTAGACAATAAGGTACTAAGAACTACCCCCTCTATTTTCTTCGACAGCAACTCCAAAACTTCTCGGATGCCGGCTTGAGAAGCAGTAAAAAAGATTGCATGCAGAAAACTATTTGTTACTCGCTCCTTTAACCGTTAAAAAGTAACTGCGTTGGCTTGGTGCCATCCGAGAAATTCCACTAAAAGTCCACAAAAAAAAAAAAAAAAATTCACTTAAATTTAACTGAACAAAACCCAAGAATTCGACTAAAAGTCAATGTTACCGAAAACTCAACAAAAATCAAACGAAACCAAAAAATCTACTAAAAATTCAACGAAATCACAAAAACTACTAAAATTCCAAGAACTTTGTTTACTGGACACTTTCTCTCAGATACGTTCCCATAAATTACAACAAATTTGCAAAACCTTACCCTTTTTATCTTTTCTTTTGTTTCTCTTATATAAGATTTTTTTCTAAAACTTTGTCGTCTGTATTATCATTTTGAATCAGTATCCGAATTAATAAATGGCAAAACATTCAGTTTGAATTTACCCACTAAATACCGCTAAAATACTTTCCCAATATATCGAAATTTGGTAGTTTACTCATATATTGCAGAGTTTTTGTTGTTATTTTCCTTCATGCTAAGGTTGGGTTTACTTGTTTGATCAGAGAAGCTGAAAGATAAGGGCTTGACACAAATCTGCCCTAGTATTGGTCCGAAAGAAACTATAACAATATTGATCAGTAAACTGACTTGATCACTTCATTTATTTCTTTTGATACCTAGTTGTGCGATTACGTGTACTTTTAAACTAATTCCCTTCGGAAAGGTGTGAACCTCCTTATCCTTCCAGTTATGGGTTAAATTGTATCATTACTGTCTTTCTACAAGGATGGCTTTGGCATTAAATAACCCTCGATGGTTGATATGATATTAAAGAAACCCCACCAAAAATAAACACCTGACAGTGAGATCTACTTTTCTGTTTTATATTTTCTAAAGACATTATCACCTGCAAATAATTACACTCCAACTAATTTCCTATTTCTAAGAAATTATTTTCTTTTAAACCAAAAATGAAACTACAACAACTTCTGCATCTAAAGGTAAAATTGTATATATATATATAGAATGGGTGTATGTAACGTAATGGCCTAGGGATTTCGGCTCATGCCTTTGGGTTTAGTTAGGCTGAGAACCTTTTGGCTCAGCACGTAGGTTCGTTTGGTGCAAACATTGATGCAAGTGTTAACGCAGACGCGCACAGGCGGACGAAGGTGTCACTCAGAGATGTCACAATAGTCCGAGACGAAACGGGTGACGGAGTGCAAGTGACGTCACGCACCGGAAGCGCGCAGAGGTTTATGGAGAATTGAAAAAAAGTTAGAGAGTTGAATACTTGACGCCAAACGAGGAGGATCGACTTTTGGGCTCGCAGCGGCGAGACGATTTTGCGCCCTATGGAGGCTGCACGAGATGGGGGCCAGATGAATTAGACAGCATAGTAAGAGTGTGTCTCTCCTCCTTATGTCGAAAGCTTTAACTCTAAGTTAATAAAAAGGTTTCGTACCTGAACAAGAAGTTGTTACGTGTTTTTCGTAATTTCGAGATTCCTATGTTCTATCGTTATGAACATTATATGTCTATTTCGTGCATGGCGTTAATTGTGGCAATGGAACTTGTCCTTTTTTTTTTTTTAGAGAGGATGTCTCAGTGATGTAGAATTGGATTTTCTTTGAATAACAATGGATACGTTAGTATTTGATGTTCTTTTTGTGTATTTTTAGGGACAAGAAGAAATCTTCATTACTTTCAATAAAAAACAAGATTGGATCATTGTCAGAATAGATGGAGCAAAAGATCGACCGAGAACAAGAAAATACACGGACTTCATTTTTGGGTGCAAATTGCCCCGTATGTCATTTTTTTATTTCTTTATTTATCTATTTCACATTTATTCATTTTTTTAAATATATTAATTAATTTCATATTTATTTATTTATTTATTCATTTCACATTTTTTATTTCTCAATTATTTATTTATTTATTTTTATTCTTTTCTCATTTATTTATTTATTTTTATTCTTTTCCTATTTATTTATTTATTCATTTATTTCTATTCTTTTTCCTTTATCTATATATTGATTCACTTATTTATTCATTTCACATTTACTTATTTAATTATTTATTTCATATTTATTTATTTATTTATTTGACATTTATTTGTTTATTTAATTTATTCATTTCACATTTATTTATTTATTCTTTATTTATTTATTCATTTCACATTTATTTATTTATTTGACATTTATTTGTTTATTTAATTTATTCATTTCACATTTATTTATTTATTTTACATTTATTTTACATTTATTTATTTTACATTTATTTGTTTATTTAAATAATTTATTTCACATTTATTTAATTTGTATTTATTTATTTTATATTTATTTATTTTTTCATTTCCCATTTATTTATTTATTTTACATTTATTTGTTTTTTTAATTTATTCATTTCACATTTATTTATTTTTTATTCATTCATTTCAAATTTATTTATTTATTTTCGTTTTTTTCCCATGTATTTATTTATTCATTTCAAATTTATTTATATTGGTAGAGTGGTCAAATTTCACTTTCTTGCACAATTCTCAATATATCGCCATTCTCATCCAGGCGTGTCAAGTTTTGTACTCTTTAAGGACAAGTTTGCTGCATTCGTTTATTATAGGATTAACCCTTTCATTTCTGTCTGCACATAACCTTATACTTCCTATTCTATTGCATATTATCAATTTTAGCTTTAATATAATTGTTTCTTATCGAGATTCAGTTTCTGCTTTGTAGTTTCTCTTTCTTAGCCATGTCCTGGTTTTCTCGTGTGCAATCTCACGAATTTGTCGTTTGAAATATCCATACAGTTGTTTCGCTTCCTAATATTTTTTTTTATTACTTTGAAAGTTTTCCCCATCAGCGTTAGTTAATGGTCTTCCACTGGAGTTTGAGTGACGGCGAATCTCTTCAAGTCTCCAGGACTCTTCTCAATATGCTGGCTGATCTTTGTAAAGCTGCTATCTAAATGCTTTCTACTTGTCCTTGGATTTCTACATATTGTAGTCCCTTTATTTATTCTTTGGAGGGTGTTCCAAGTGCTCCATTTACAATTATTATTACCGTCACTTTCTTGTTCCATAGTCTTTTTTAATCCTCTAGCAAGGTCTAGAAATTTATCTTTCTTTTCGTTTTCATCTAATTTTACCTGGATGGCAAAGTCCACAATTCGGCCGGTTCTTTTTTTTTGTTGACAAACACGAGGCGTAGACTCAGACCGAGATTTATAATTATTATTATTATTATTATTATTCACTCATTAGATCTTTTCACATCAGCGTTAGCCGATGGTTTTTCACTGGAGTCTGAGTGACAGCAGGTCTCTTCAGGTCTCCAGGACTCTTCTCAACAATGCTGTCGTTTGGATGGTCTCCACTCGTCCGCCAACTTCCAAGTCCTCTAGTCCCTTTAGTAATCCTTTAGTTACTGTTCCAAACGCACCAATTACAATTGATATAATTGTCACCTGCATGTTCCATTGTTTTTTCAATTCCCTAGCAAGGTCGAGGTACTTATCCTTCTTTTCACATTCTTTCACTTTTATTCTGTGGTTAGCCGGGACAGCAAAGTCGACTACTTTGCAAGTTCTCTTTTTTTGTTGATTATTATTAAGTCTGGTCTGTTTTATTATTATTATTATTATTAGAGTTTTTCACATCAGCGTAAGCTGATGGTCTTTAACTGGAGATTGAGTGAGAGCAAGTCTCCTTAAGTTTCCAGGACTCTTCTCAGTATTTGGCCGTTTTCAATAATGCTGTTGTTTGTATGATCTCCACTAGGTCGCCAACTTCTAAATCTTCCAGGCCTTTTAATAATCCTTTAGTTACCGTGCCAAAGGCCAAAAGATTATTATTATTATTATTATTATTTTGCTTCTTGCGAGTTTTTTTTACACCAGTGTTAACTGATGGTGTTTCACTGGAGTCTGAGTTACAGCAAATTTCCTCCGGTCCCCAGAGTTCATCTCATTATTCTTGCTGATCTCAATAATGCTGTGGTCTCAATTGTCTCCATTAGTTTTCCACCACTTCTTGTCTTCTTTCCCGGCATTTGGGAACCGTTCCAAGTGCACCGATTACAACTGGTACCACAGTCACTCTCATGTTTCACAGCTTTCATTTTTCTTTGGCAATTTCTAATTACTTGTCTCTCTTTTCACTTTCTTTGATCTCCACTATGTAGACCGTTGGTTCGCCAAAGTCCACTATAAGGCGGGGTTTTTTTTTGTTATTGACTATCACTTGGCTTGGTCTTCTGGGCGGGATTGGGTGATCTGTTTGTATCTCAAAATCCTAGAGAATTTAGGTGCTTCATTCTCTAAGACGGATTCTTGTTTGTGCATATACCATTTAGTAGAATGGTGAAATTTCAATTTCTTGCTCTATTCCCAGTGAATCACCTTATTCAATCAGTCGTGTAGGGTCTTATATTTTTTTGTGATAATTTACTACATTCTCTGATTATATGATAAATTGTTTCGTCTTTGTCACCACATAACCTACATTAGAAATTCTGTTGCATATTACCTATTTTCGGTCCTTATAGCGTTGTTTTGTGCTGCTATCAGAGGAGGTTCAAGTTCTATATTAAAGATCCCCTTTCATAGGTATGTCCAAGTTTTCTTGTGTGAGATTTCGCGAATTTGTCGCTTGATGTATCCATACAGTTGTTTTTCTTCCCATTTCTGTTTCCTAGTTTTTGTTATTTACTTTGTCTTGATGTTATTAGTGCTGTTACGGGCCGTTGTAATTTGTTGTTCTTTGCTCTTTTTAATGTAGTCCTTAAATCCTTGTATTGATGCTTCCATGCTATGTTCAGTGCTGGCGTGTCCTCTTCCTCCTTCTTTTCTTGACACATATTGTCCGTCTATATCCTTTTTATGCATCGTCAACTTTCTTGTTCTATGGTACATTTGTCTGAGTTCGTCCCTTATCCATTTTAAGAATGCTCCAAAGTTCATTACCACAGGAACTGGAACCATCCAGGTGTTTATCCTTTTAATGAGATTTCTGCAGAACAGATTGGTTTCGAGAAGCTTTCTCATTCTTCTGAGGTATCCTTTTTTTATTTCTTCTTTTCTCTCTGCTTATTTGATGGTGTCCACTTCTAATATTACTAAGTACTTGTAGTCTTCCTTCTCTCCAAGCGTTCTGTTTCTTTCTTGATTTGGTAATTCTGTTCCCTCCGTTATTTGTCTTTTCCCACTTTTCATTATAAGCATGGCACATTTTTCTATGCCAAATTCCATTCCTACATTCTGGCTGTATAATCTTATTTTTTAAAATTAATGTCTCCATGTATTTTTAATTTTTGGGTTATAGCTTGATATCATCGGTGTACATTATTATTATTATTATTTGCTCATTGTAGTTTTTCACATCAGCGTTAGTTGATGGTCTTTAACTGGAGATTGAGTGACCTTCTCAGTATTCTGGCCGTCTTCAATGATGCTGTTGTTTGGATAGTCTCCACTCAGCTGCCAACTTCCAAATCCTCCACTCCCTTTAATAATCCTTGAGTTACCGTGCCAAAAATACCAATCACAATTGGCATAATTGTCACCTTCATGTTCCATAGTTTTTTCAATTCTCTGGCAAGGTCGAGGTACTTATCTCTCTTTTCACGGTCTTTCAGTTTTATTCTGAGGTCCGCCGGGACAGCAAAGTCGACAATTTCGCAAATTTTCTTTTTTTTTAAAATTATTACAAGGTCTGTTTTTCAGGCCAAGATTAGGTGATCCGTTTGTATGTCAAAGTCCCAAAAGAGTTTGTGTGCGTCATTTTCTAGGGCAGGTACTGAGTTGTGCATATACCATTAGTTGGCATGGTCAAATTTAAATTTCTTTCACATTTCCAAGTGGATCACCTTGCAGACCCAGTCGCGTCTCGTCTTATACTCTTTCAGTGCCAATTTGCAGCATTTGCTTATTATGTGATTGATGGTTTCATCTCTGTCACTGCATAGCCTACATTTACTATTTTGTTGCATCTTATCTATCCTCGCCTTGATATGATTAGTTCTTATGGCGCTGTTTTGTGTTGCTATTAGGAGAGATTCTGTTTCTCTCTTAAAGTTTCCTTTTCTTAGCCATGCCCAGGTTTTGTCGTATGAGATGTTGTTTATTAGTCGTTTAAAACGCCCATAGAGTTGTTTTCCTTCCCATTTTTGCTTCCTAGTTATTTTCATTCTGTTATCTATCGTGTTGTCAGTATTGTTTCTGATGGCTGTTATCAGTTCTCGTTCGTGTTTTTCTATGAAGTCTTCGAGTCATTGTATCGATGCGTTAATGCTGTCTTCGATGCAGACAAATCCTTTTCTTCCCTGATAGTTTTTCACTGGAGTCTGAATGACAGCAAGTCTTTTCAAGTCTCCAGGATTCTTCTCAGTATTCTGGTCGATCTTAGTAATGCTGTAGTCTGGATAGTTTCTACTTGTCCTCTGATTTCTAAGTTTTCTTATCCCTTGACCAATCCTTTGGAGATTGTTTTAAATGCACCAATTACAATTGGTGTTACCGTCACCTTTATTATTATTATTATTATTATTATTATTATTTTACTCTTTTGAGACTTTTTCACCCGACCGCGATATCAAATCTCCTCAAGTTTCTAGGACTCTTCTCTATATTCCGGCCAATCTTAATAAAGGATGGTTTCCACTCGTTTGGATGATCTCCACTCGTTTGGATGATCTCCACTCGTCTTCTTATTTCTAAATTCTGCAGTTCCTGCACCAGTTCTTTGGTGATTGTATCGAGCGTGCTAATTACAATTATAATTGGTATCATCGTCACCTTAATGTTCCATAGTTTGTTTTCAGTTCTCTAGCAAGGTCTTGGTCTCAATTATTATTATTATTATGATTAAATTTTCAATTTCATTTTCGATTTGTTACAATCCTTCGTTGGGTCTTTACTCAAGACCAAGAGAGAGAGAGAGAGAGAGAGAGAGAGAGAGAGAGAGAGAGAGAGAGAGAGAGAGAGAGAGAGAGAGTGTGTGTATGTGGATTCTATGTATATACGTCTTCTGCTGTTTTTATGGCTGATATTTTTCAGTCGCATTATAATTAATATTATTTACTCAGAGTTTTTCACATCAGCGATATCTGATGGTCTTTCACTGGAGTTTGAGTGACAGCAAGTCTCCTCAAATCTCCAGGACTTTTCTCAGTATCCTGACCGTTCTCAATAATGTAGTAATTTGGACGATCTCCACTCCTCCACCATTTGAGTGACAGCAAATCTCCTCAAGTCTCCATGACTCTTCGCAGTATTCCGGCCGTAGTATTTCAATTCCCATTATTATTATTATTATTATTTACTCCTTTAGAGTTTTTCACATCTGTGTTAGCTGATGATTTTTCACTGGAGTTTGAGTGACAGCAAGTCTCCTTAAGTCTCCTGGACTCGTCTCAGGATTCTGGCCGTTCTTAGCAATGCTGTCATTTGAATAGTCTCTAACCGTCCGCCAACTTTCAAGTCTTCCAGGCCTTTTAATAATCCTTTAGTTATTGTGCTTAACGCACCAATCACAATTCGCACAATCGTTACTTTCATGTTCCATACCAAGGTCGAGGTATTTATCCTTCTTTTCACATTCTTTCAGTTTTATTCTGTGGTCCGTCGGGACCGCAAAGTCTACAATTTTGCAGATCCTCTTTTTTTTGTTGATTATTATGAGGTCTGGTCTTCTGGCCAGGATTAGGTGATCCGTTTGTATGTTAAAGTCCCATAAGAGTTTATGCGAGTCATTTTCTAGGACAGGTGCCGGGTTGTGCATATACCATTTGTTTGTATGGTCGAACTGGAATTTCCTGCACATTTCCAAGTGGATCACCTTGCCGACCCAGTCGTGTCTCGCCTTATACTCCTTCTGTGCTAATTTGCTGCATTCGCTTATTATGTGATTGATCGTTTCGCTTCTGTCACCGCATAGCCTCCATTTACAGTTTTGTTGTTGTTGTTGTTGTTGTTATTAATATTATTTCTTTTTTAGGTGACACGAGCGGGCCAAAAAACATCGGAGTTTACAAGGAAGATCATAATCAGCCGATTTACCAAACTTCAATCACAGTCGTTACTGTAAATGTACTTTTACAGAATCTGGTGGATAATCTCGAAAGTACTTTTAGATTCTGCTGTAATATGAGCGACAGGGAAGAAATATCAAAGGAGAGATTGTCAAGTAAGTCGATACCCAACCTGTAGATTCACGCATAGGACTGCAGCCTCACCACCACACCAGTTCTTGTGAAGCATAGACCCGTATATATATATATATATATATATTTACATACAGATATAGGTTATTATAGTGATAAAACCAAGTCAACGTCAGTTTCTCGCTCATAAGATCATCCTGCAATATCAATCAGAAAATCTAAAACACACACACACACAAATAACAGCAACAACAACAACTACCCACCCACCGGTAACTG
Organism: Sepioteuthis lessoniana; assembly: GCA_963585895.1. Lineage (NCBI taxonomy): Eukaryota > Metazoa > Mollusca > Cephalopoda > Myopsida > Loliginidae > Sepioteuthis > Sepioteuthis lessoniana. The sequence continues at coordinate 141,912 of CAUZXS010000640.1, forward strand.
CAGGAATAAAACCTGAATGCCACCTAAAGGGAAATGACATATAAACAAAAGTTGAATACCAATTCACTGAACGATATAATGAAAACGCAGAAAAATATATCGTAATAAGAGAAAGACCCTGGAAACACACATGAAATATCATCTAGCAATGAGAAATACAAATACTTTCAAGACTTCAAAAATGAAAACACACACATACACACAAATAACCGGGAAAGTAAGAAAAGTTGCATCAGGTTTCAGTAACACATCAAAATACTATAATCTTTTCTTTGAAGAAATGAGAGGCATAATATTCACCTTTCCAGAACAAAACAAATTACTAAATAGACGATCAGAATGCTTATTCAATTGTAACGAATTCCTACAAAACAAAATGAAAACTAATAATTTAGAAGACTAATAAAATAAACACACAAGCAAAAATAAATAAATGCGAATAAAGTAACACAATAGTAATAATAAATAATAAAGAACTACGAAATCTGTGAAAATATAAGAAAGCGAAAAGATAGACAAATACGTGGACCTTATCAGAGAACTAAAAAAAGCAAACAAACTGTGAAACATGAGGGGGACAGTGATACCGATTGTAAATGGTGCACTTGGAACGGTTCCCAAAGGCTTGTAAAGGAGCTGAAAAAAATTGAAAACAGGACGAAGAATCAAGACAATCCAAAACTATAGATTGGGGAAACTTGCTATCACTCAGTCTCCAGTGAAAGACCATCAGCTAAACGCTGGCGAGAAAAACCTGCCAGAAGTATAATAGTCGACTTTGCTGTCCCGGCTAACCACAGAATAAAACTGAAAGAATGTGAAAAGAGGGATAAGTACCTCGACCTTGCTAGAGAAATGAAAAAACTATGGAACATGCAGGTGACAATTATACCAATTGTAATTGGTGCGTTTGGAACAGTAACTAAAGGATTGCTAAAGGGACTAGAGGACTTGGAAGTTGGCAGACGAGCGGAGACCATCCAAACGACAGCATTGTTGAGAACGGCCAGAATACTAAGAAGAGTCCTGGAGACTTGAGGAGACTTGCTGTCACTCAGACTCCAGTGAAAAACCATCGGCTAACGCTGATGTGAAAAGCTCTAATGTGCTTGATTCTTGTCAATAATTACCAGAGATTTCTCCGTGGTACATTTTCCTGTTTCATAAAATGGAAATTCAACTCGAAGCTAAAATTTCTGCACGTGAAAGAGATAAGTCAGAAGACTGCAGTTTCATACCATATGAACAGTGAATTTTTGGGGGAGCTTTGACTAGTGAAAAACTCGTTGGAATGAGTTATCCTAAGAGGACTATTTCGAAGAAAATTAACGTTCTATAAGGCACTGTCCATTTATGAGTTGATAAATATAGCTTTGGTTTCGATATTTTCTGAAAATACTTCGTATTTTGAAGAGAATTTATAATTTCATTCATAGTTTATTTCTGTATTGGTAAGCATTGCTTCGGTCTCTACATATCTTTTAAAGATATATGCAATAATTTAAGAAATATTAATGTTTCATTGATTGTTCATTTTGGTCTTGGTAAATACTGCTTAATTCTTTAAATAACTTTTAAAGATATATGTCATGATTTAAGAAAAAATTATTGTTTCATTTATTGTTTATTTCTGTTTTGGTAAATACTGCTTCGGTCTCTTGATATCTTTTAAAGATATATGTCATATTTTGTGGAAAATTAAAGTTTCATTTATTGTTGATTTCTCTCTTGGTAAATATAGCTTCAATCTCTAGATATCTTTTAAAGATATGTGTCATATTTTATGAAAAAATTAAAGTTTCATTTCTTGTTTATTTTAGTCTTGGTCAATACTGCTTCAGTCTCTAGATATCTTTTAAAGTTATGTGTCATATTTTATGAAAAAATTAAAGTTTCATTTATTATTGATTTCTCTCTTGGTAAATATAGCTTCAATCTCTAGATATCTTTTAAAGATATGTGTCATAATTTAAAAAAAAATGTTTCATTGATTCTTTATTTTAGTCTTGGTCAACACTGCTTCAGTCTCTAGATATCTTTTAAAGATATGTGTCATATTTTATGAAAAAATTAAAGTTTCATTTATTGCTGATTTCTCTCTTGGTAAATATAGCTTCAATCTCTAGATATCTTTTAAAGATATGTCATATTTTATGGAAAATTAATGTTTCATTCATTGTTTATTTCTCTCTTGCTGAATACAACTTCAGTCTCTATATATCTTGAAAGATATGCCATATTTTGCGGAAAATAATTTTTCATTTATAGTTTATTTCTACCTCGGCTAATACAGCTTCAGTCTCGATATATTCTTTCAACATATCGCATACTTTGAAAAAAAAAAAAAACCCAAACATTTTATGTATTATTTATAACTGTTTTAGTGAACACAGTGTCAGTCTCGATATTTTTTGAATACACTTCATACTTTGAAGAAAAATTAACGTTTCATTCATCTTAGATTTTATGTCTTGGTAATGGATTTTCTGAAAAATGCCAGGATGACTTCGAAAGTACTTTATAAAATATTCAATAAGAATAAGCATGTCTCCGTTTCTGTGGCTTTTGTTGTGCTGACACCATAAAAAAAGAAAACATTTTATCACACGTCTGTCTGTCTGTCTCTTTCTCTTTCTCTGTCTCTGTCTCTGTCAGTCTGTCTGTCTGTCTGTCTCTCTCTCTATATATATATAGTTTGCTATATAAATATCGTTGAGAGAGCTTATATATCTAGGTTAGGATAGCGGAGACACTGAATCAATAGTGTTTAGTTACTATTAGTTTCTCGCTTATGCGACTATCTTTAGTTTGATGTTTGTATAGATGGTTTCCTTAATGGTTTAACGCCCGGCAAGAGTTTTTCTTCTCCTAGACTGGTTGCCATATAAAGGTTAAAGAGCTCTGTCTACCCTACTATTTATCCATAGCTGGAGGGAGAATAGCTGGATTCATATCTTTCTTAAGGGTATTAGGTCTATGTGAAATGTAAACGGCTTCTATTATTCTTCATAATTTTTTTAGTGGCATATCAACCTTCGTAGGTTATTTAATACCAAAGCCATTGTAGAAGAACAGTAGTGGTACTATTTAACCCATAGCAGGCGAGATAAAGGAGTTAATCGCTTTTCCAAGGGTATTAGTCCGAAAGTGAAAATAATAGCGTGACTCGAGTTCGAACTCTTTTACTACGATAGCACGTAGCCATGTCCAGCACGTCAGCCACTACACCACTAGAACTCACCTGACCTCTATAATAAAAAAATCCCCAAATTTTACTTGAGTATGTATTTACCCAATCTTTCTGCACAAGCAGGGTGCGACACAAGATCAATTTATCAGAGGAGTGCAGTAGGTTTGAATCTAGAATTTTCGTTCTCCTACATCGGTTGCCAAACCAATTTTAAAGAGTCAAGTCTTCCCTACTATTTACCCATAGATGGAAGGAGAATAGCCGGATTCTTTTCCAAGGCTATTAACGTAATGTGAAATGCAAACAGCCTCGTTCAGGTTTTGAGCACGAGTAGTCCAATTCCCATGATGATAATCGTTACACCACGAGTGCCTCCCTGGTAAATTGTTGTTGAATATGAAATACTTATTAGATTCTTTCCGTGTTTAATCTGTTTATTTCTTTTCCAGACACATTCCCAATGGGCATTCGGTTTAATCCATTTTTGGAAGCCTCAGACGAGATATTGTTTAAATTCGCGCAACAAGTCCATGATCTTTACAAATTGGTAAGGTTCATATATATATATTTTTTTTCTTTAAAGAAAAAACCAAAAACCGGTTACATTAGGATTATAAATTCATTTCCATCCTGTTTTGTGTTTCTGATGTAAACCAAAAACACGAAGAAAAGTATAACAGGACTTCTTCAGATCTTATGGATAAAATAAATCCTTAAAATACTTATATATATATATATATATATATATATATATATATATATATATATATATATATTTTGTAATTTGCTTGTAGCATTGCACAAATTATTTTATTTTACTGAACTGAATTAATTTATAGGGCTATTACAATGCGAAATAAAGATTTCAGTCTTAAATGATTATTATTTTGCATTGCAATAGCCCGCTAAATTAATTCAATACAATAACACACACACACACACACACACACACACACACACACACACACACACACACACACACACACATATATATATATATATATATATAACAAAACTAAACTAAAATACCGTTTCCTTTGTTAATCACCTTTTCAATATTTATTGCAGTGTGACCATTTTTTTTTCATTTTATCTTTATTTTTAATAGTCATTTTCGGCATGGTGACTAGTTCGTTTTCCTTGTCGATCCTGGCCCACTTTTTTGTTGAAAGAATGGATGGCGTAGGTACAACTGTCTTTGTGCATCACTTGACCTAACTACTTTAACCTTCCGGATAATTTCAGCAAGTCTTCCACGTTAGCTCTTATGTCGTCCATTTTGGTGTGGTTCATACGAAACACACCCATTGTCGTCTTGACGCAATCATTCTCAAATACACATAGAAACAAAGAAGAAACTGTTAATTATATAATAAGGAAATGCAACATACTAGCACAAAAAAGTGCCAAACTTGGCACGACTAAATGGGGAAGGTGATTCACCGGGAATTGCGCCATAGATTCAAATTTTCCACACTGACAAATGATACGAGGATCATTAAATAAGTTTCCAGACTTTTTCCGTACGGGCACTTTATTGATAGTATACACATGAAACTCTAGGCCCCTTTGAAGTAATCTCCTCCGGCTGCAATGCACTTGTTGTACCGTTCCAAAAACCTATGGTTAGTAGAGTGTATTCCAATTCCTGCTGTAGCTGTTCATTTGAACCTGAAATCATAAAATTTGGTCAGTCATCTCATAAGATGTATAGCTATAACATACTGAATTTTCAAGAGTCTACGCCAATTTCAAATTCCTGTATAAAAAAGTCTGGAAACTTATTGAAAGCACCACGTATAAACCATTCATTAATAAACTAGAATCCGCCCCGGAGAATAAACTACATAAAATTATCTGGGATTTTCATATTTAAATGGATTACCTGATCCTAGCCAGAAGATTAAAACTTGAGTTAATTAAGAAGAAAAAACTTGTCATCTGATGGTTTTTTTGCACAAAATGAAAATAAAATATAACGAGCGTATAAATGAATAGTTTGACCTTTGACCTTAGAAGCAAAAATCTCTGGAACACGAGGGTGGTGGTGATATCAATTGTAATTGGTGCACTTGGAACATTCTTCAATGGTTTGGGGAAAAAAAACTGGAGGAATTGCTAATCAGAGAAAAAAAAAATTCAGACTATTAAGACCAGGGCATTATTAAGATCATCTTCGGGAGAGTCCTGTAAATGAGAGGAAACTTGCTATCGCTCAGTAAAGATTACAGAGAGTTAAATAATAATAATAATAATTGAATCTATTGACCACTTAGTGTCCAGTTGCCGAATCTTAATACCAATACAAAATAAAGAAAGCCATGATTCAATAAGTAAAGTTGGCGACCATAGTCGAGGGTAACCCGAAGGCTCCCTTTTCGATAGCTACTACACCAAGGTGTAGGGGAGGGCGCTACTCCTTCCCTGGATTGCTCTACTTTACCCTTGATCCGTACCTTATAATGCTGAGTGTTAAGCAAGGAGGCATCAAGTACCATTTTTTGAGTCTTTGGTATGACTCGACCTGGGACTGAACCCAGGTCTCCCGGGCCATCGGCGAACACTCTAACCGCTTGGTTAATGTCCGGTATGATTCAATAGAACATTATATTCATTGCAAAATTCACAAATATTGTAGAATAATGAAATCTGAAAAATAGTATAAACACCAACCACAACCAATAACAAAAACAAAAGAAGCTACTATGTTCTTGGACTATGGTATCCAAAGAAATAGCAAAATAAAAGCAATAAACCGGATATAGAAGTTAAGGACTATTTTATAATTAATGCCTTCTAATTGATATGTCGGTGCTAACAGATAATAACATATCAATCAAGGAATGCAATAAAATAAGCAAATATGAAGACCTGGAAATAGAAATTGATAAATGTGGTTCCTTAGAACTACTACCGTGCCAGTAATAGAAGGAGCACTGGGTATAATAAAAAAAAGGGACAAATAAACACATTAGCAAGATACCTAACATTCTAAGCTTATATGAATTGCAAACAATTGTACTTTGAGGAGAGAACTGTCACTCTAAAGTGTCAGCAGAAAATATAAATGCGTATAATCACTTCTTTACTCACCATGTACGGAGGTTTAGAGTACAGGGGGATCACGGACGGCTGAGCTGCTCACCCAGGGGCCGAAGTACGAATCTTCAGTGAAACCCTTTTTTCTTCCTTCTGCATCGGGTCGAAATCTTCTTGATGAGATCATATCCCGGATGCCCTCGCAAATTCTTGTGGTAACACCTCCTAAAGCCTGCCGCCAACATAATGCACGTGGACACTCTTCTTTTTAGCATGCCATGGTGGCAATTTACTTGGAATTTCCGACGAGAACACCTGCGTCCTACTTAATTTAGTATCAGGTGCATTTCTTGTTATTTTCTTTCAACCAGGGTCTGACTTCCGATGCTGCATCGACAGATATCAAATGGGTCTTCAAGTCAATGTCCAACACAGACACCGTGAAGAATTGTAAGAAACCGAAAATCATTATATGAAAACTATGTAATAATATATATATATATGTATATATATATATATATATATATATATATATATATATATATATATATATATATATATATTGCATTTTATATAAGTTACCTTTTTACTTCAAGTCATTAAAAGTTACTCGGATTGTAATGATAAATTTTTTCATAAATGTCAATGTATTTTTCATAACAATATTTCATATTTTTCTTTTAAGTCATTGGATGATCCGAACGAAGACAATAACTTTTCACTGGACCCTAAAAACAAAGGTATGTTACTATTTCGTCTTTTATTAATGAATAGGACAAAAAGGAATACTGTTATTCAAAATAGCTGATGATGTACTTACACCCTGGGGAATGGTAGGAACACCCTTATCCCTCCAGCTATGTGGCAAATTGTACAACTAGTGTAATTAAAAAAAGAATGAGTTCGGTATAAAATAACCTGAGAAGGTTGGAGTACCATTAAACAAAGAAAACAAAACATTCAAATTCATTACAAATGATTTTACTATACAAATTCATTGTAAATGATTTTACTATACAAATTCATTGTAAAAGATTTTACTATACAAATTCATTACAAATGATTTTACTATACAAATTCATTACAAATGATTTTACTATACAAATTCATTACAAATGATTTTATTATACAAATTCATTACAAATGATTTTATTATACAAATTCATTACAAATGATTTTACTATACAAATTTATAACAAATGATTTTATTATGCAAATTCATTACAAATGATTTTATTATACAAATTCATTACAAATTATTTTATTATACAAATTCATTGTAAATGATTTTACTATACAAATTCATTACAAATGATTTTATTATACAAATTCATTGTAAATGATTTTACTATACAAATTTATAACAAATGATTTTATTATACAAATTCATTACAAATGATTTTACTATACAAATTCATTACAAATGATTTTATTATACAAATTCATTGTAAATGATTTTACTATACAAATTCATTACAAATGATTTTATTATACAAATTCATTGTAAATGATTTTACTATACAAATTCATTACAAATGATTTTATTATACAAATTCATTGTAAATGATTTTACTATTGAAATTCATTACAAATGATTTTATTATACAAATTCATTACAAATGATTTTATTATACAAATTCATTGTAAATCATTTTATTATACAAATTCATTACAAATGATTTTATTATACAAATTCATTACAAATGATTTTATTATACAAATTCATTACAAATGATTTTATTACACAAATTCATTACAAATGATTTTATTATACAAATTCATTACAAATGATTTTATTATACAAATTCATTACAAATGATTTTATTATACAAATTCATTACAAATGATTTTATTATACAAATTCATTACAAATGATTTTACTATACAAATTCATTACAAATGATTTTATTATACAAATTCATTGTAAATGATTTTATTATACAAATTCATTACAAATGATTTTACTATACAAATTCATTACAAATGATTTTATTATACAAATTCATTGCAAATGATTTTATTATACAAATTCATTACAAATGATTTTATTATACAAATTCATTGTAAATGATTTTATTATACAAATTCATTGCAAATGATTTTATTATACAAATTCATTACAAATGATTTTATTATACAAATTCATTGTAAATGATTTTATTATACAAATTCATTACAAATGATTTTATTATACAAATTCATTACAAATGATTTTATTATACAAATTCATTACAAATGATTTTATTATACAAATTCATTGTAAATGATTTTATTATACAAATTCATTACAAATGATTTTATTATACAAATTCATTACAAATGATTTTCTTATACAAATTCATTACAAATGATTTTATTATACAAATTCATTACAAATGATTTTTTTATACAAATTCATTGTAAATGATTTTATTATACAAATTCATTGCAAATGATTTTATTATACAAATTCATTACAAATGATTTTATTATACAAATTCATTGCAAATGATTTTATTATACAAATTCATTGCAAATGATTTCATTATACAAATTCATTACAAATGATTTTACTCTACAAATTCATTGTAAATGATTTTATTATACAAATTCATTACAAATGATTTCATTATACAAATTCATTACAAATGATTTTACTCTACAAATTCATTGTAAATGATTTTATTATACAAATTCATTGCAAATGATTTTATTATACAAATTCATTACAAATGATTTCATTATACAAATTCATTACAAATGATTTTATTATACAAATTCATTACAAATGATTTTATTATACAAATTCATTGTAAATCATTTTATTATACAAATTCATTGCAAATGATTTTATTATACAAATTCATTGTAAATGATTTCATTATACAAATTCATTACAAATGATTTTATTATACAAATTCATTACAAATGATTTTATTATACAAATTCATTGTAAATGATTTCATTATACAAATTCATTACAAATGATTTTATTATACAAATTCATTGTAAATGATTTTATTATACAAATTCATTACAAATGATTTTATTATACAAATTGTTTACAAATGATTTTATTATACAAATTCATTACAAATGATTTTATTATACAAATTCATTGTAATTCATTTTATTATACAAATTCATTACAAATGATTTTATTATACAAATTCATTACAAATGATTTTATTATACAAATTCATTGTAAATGATTTTACTATACAAATTCATTACAAATGATTTTATTATACAAATTCATTGTAAATCATTTTATTATACAAATTCATTACAAATGATTTTATTATACAAATTCATTTCAAATGATTTTATTATACAAATTCATTGTAAATGATTTTATTATACAAATTCATTACAAATGATTTTATTATACAAATTCATTACAAATGATTTTATTATACAAATTCATTGTAAATCATTTTATTATACAAATTCATTACGAATGATTTTATTTTACAAATTCATTACAAATGATTTTGTTATACAAATTCATTACAAATGATTTTATTATACAAATTCATTGCAAATGATTTTATTATACAAATTCATTGTAAATCATTTTATTATACAAATTCATTACAAATGATTTTATTATACAAATTCATTGTAAATGATTTTATTATACAAATTGTTTACAAATGATTTTATTATACAAATTGATTACAAATGATTTTATTATACAAATTGTTTACAAATGATTTTATTATACAAATTCATTACAAATGATTTTATTATACAAATTCATTGTAAATCATTTTATTATAGAAATTCATTACAAATGATTTTATTATACAAATTCATTACAAATGATTTTATTATACAAATTCATTGTAAATGATTTTATCATACAAATTCATTACAAATGATTTTATTATACAAATTCATTGTAAATCATTTTATTATACAAATTCATTACAAATGATTTTATTATACAAATTCATTGTAAATCATTTTATTATACAAATTCATTACAAATGATTTTATTATACAAATTCATTACAAATGATTTTATTATACAAATTCATTACAAATGATTTTATTATACAAATTCATTGTAAATGATTTTATTATACAAATTCATTGCAAATGATTTTATTATACAAATTCATTACAAATGATTTTATTATACAAATTCATTGTAAATCATTTTATTATACAAATTCATTGCAAATGATTTTATTATACAAATTCATTGTAAATCATTTTATCATACAAATTCATTGCAAATGATTTTATTATACAAATTCATTGTAAATCATTTTATTATACAAATTCATTACAAATGATTTTATTATACAAATTCATTACAAATGATTTTATTATACAAATTCATTACAAATGATTTTACTATACAAATTCATTACAAATGATTTTATTATACAAATTCATTGTAAATCATTTTATTATACAAATTCATTACAAATGATTTTATTATACAAATTCATTGTAAATGATTTTACTATACAAATTCATTACAAATGATTTTATTATACAAATTCATTACAAATGATTTTACTATACAAATTAATTACAAATGATTTTACTATAAAAAATTCATTTCACATGATTTTATTATACAAATTCATTGCAAATGATTTTATTATACAAATCATTGTAAATGATTTTACTATACAAATTCATTGCAAATGATTTTATTATACAAATTCATTGCAAATGATTTTATTATACAAATCATTGTAAATGATTTTACTATACAAATTCATTACAAATGATTTTATTATACAAATTCATTGTAAATGATTTTATTATATAAATTCCTTGTAAATGATTTTATTATACAAATTCATTGTAAATGATTTTATAATACAAATTCATTACAAATGATTTTATTATTGAAATTCATTACAAATGATTTTATTATACAAATTCATTACAAATGATTTTATTATACAAATTCATTGCAAATGATTTTATTATACAAATTCATTACAAATGATTTTATTATACAAATTCATTACAAATGATTTTACTATACAAATTCATTACAAATTATTTTACTATACAAATTCATTACAAATGATTTTATTATACAAATTCATTACAAATGATTATACTATACAAATTCACTACAAATGATTTTATTATACAAATTTATTACAAATGATTTTATTATACAAATTCATTACAAATGATTTTATTATACAAATTCATTGTAAATGATTTTATTATACAAATTCATTACAAATGATTTTATTATACAAATTCATTGTAAATGATTTTATAATACAAATTCATTATAAATGATTTTATAATACAAATTCATTGCAAATGATTTTATTATACAAATTCATTACAAATGATTTTATTATACAAATTCATTACAAATGATTTTACTATACAAATTCATTGCAAATGATTTTATTATACAAATTCATTACAAATGATTTGACTATACAAATTCATTGCAAATGATTTTATTATACAAATTCATTGTAAATGATTTTATTATACAAATTCATTACAAATGATTTTACTATACAAATTCATTACAAATGATTTTATTATACAAATTAATTACAAATGATTTTATTATACAAATTCATTACAAATGATTTTACTATACAAATTCATTACAAATGATTTTATTATACAAATTTATTACAAATGATTTTATTATACAAATTCATTGTAAATGATTTTACTATACAAATTCATTGTAAATGATTTTATTATACAAATTAATTACAAACGATTTTATTATACAAATTAATTACAAATGATTTTATTATACAAATTCATTACAAATGATTTTACAATACAAATTCATTGTAAATGATTTTACTATACAAATTCATTGTAAATGATTTTATTATACAAATTAATTACAAACGATTTTATTATACAAATTAATTACAAATGATTTTATTATACAAATTCATTACAAATGATTTTACAATACAAATTCATTGTAAATGATTTTATTATACAAATTCATTGTATATGATTTTATTATACAAATTCATTACAAATGATTTTACTATAAAAATTCATTACAAATGATTTTATTATACAAATTCATTACAAATGATTTTATTATACAAATTCATTACAAATGATTTTATTATACAAATTCATTACAAATTATTTTACAATACAAATTCATTGTAAATGATTTTATTATACAAATTCATTGTAAATGATTTTATTATACAAATTCATTACAAATGATTTTACTATACAAATTCATTACAAATGATTTTACTATAAAAATTCATTACAAATGATTTTATAATACAAATTCATTAGAAATGATTTTACTATAAAAATTCATTACAAATTAATTTATTATACAAATTCATTACAAATGATTTTATTCTTGAAATTCATTGCAAATGATTTTATTATTGAAATTCATAGTAAATGATTTTACTATACAAATTCATTGTAAATGATTTTATTATACAAATTCATTACAAATGATTTTATAATACAAATTCATTAGAAATGATTTTATTATACAAATTCATTGCAAATGATTTTATTATACAAATTCATTACAAATGATTTTATTATACAAATTCATTGTAAATGATTTTATTATACAAATTCATTGCAAATGATTTTATTATACAAATTCATTGTAAATGATTTTATTATACAAAATCATTACAAATGATTTTATTATACAAATTCATTACAAATGATTTTACTATAAAAATTCATTACAAATGATTTTATTATACAAATTCATTACAAATGATTTTACTATACAAATTTATTACAAATGATTTTATTATACAAATTCATTACAAATGATTTTACTATAAAAATTCATTACAAATGATTTTATTATACAAATTCATTACAAATGATTTTACTATACAAATTCATAACAAATGATTTTACTATACAAATTCATTACAAATGATTTTATTATACAAATTCATTACAAATGATTTTATTATACAAATTCATTACAAATGATTTTACTATAAAAATTCATTACAAACGATTTTATTATACAAATTCATTACAAATGATTTTACTATAAAAATTCATTACAAATGATTTTATTATACAAATTCATTACAAATGATTTTACTATAAAAATTCATTACAAATGATTTTATTATACAAATTCATTACAAATGATTTTACTATACAAATTCATTACAAATGATTTTACTATACAAATTCATTGTAAATCATTTTATTATACAAATTCATTACAAATGATTTTACTATACAAATTCATTACAAATTATTTTATTATACAAATGATTTTACTATAAAAATTCATTACAAATGATTTTATTATACAAATTCATTACAAATGATTTTACTATACAAATTCATTACAAATGATTTTACTATACAAATTCATTACAAATTATTTTATTATACAAATTCATTACAAATGATTTTATTATACAAATTCATTACAAATGATTTTATTATTGAAATTCATTACAAATGATTTTATTATACAAATTCATTACAAATGATTTTACTATACAAATTCATTACAAATGATTTTATTACACAAATTCATTACAAATGATTTTATTATACAAATTCATTGTAAATGATTTTATTATACAAATTCATTACAAATGATTTTATTATAAAAATTCATTACAAATGATATTTACTATACAAATTCATTACAAATGATTTTATTATACAAATTCATTACAAATGATTTTATTATACAAATTCATTGCAAATGATTTTATTATACAAATTCATTGCAAATGATTTTATTATACAAATTCATTACAAATGATTTTATTATACAAATTCATTGCAAATGATTTTATTATACAAATTCATTACAAATTATTTTATTATACAAATTCATTACAAATGATTTTATTATACAAATTCATTACAAATGATTTTATTATTGAAATTCATTACAAATGATTTTATTATACAAATTCATTACAAATGATTTTACTATACAAATTCATTACAAATGATTTTATTACACAAATTCATTACAAATGATTTTATTATACAAATTCATTGTAAATGATTTTATTATACAAATTCATTACAAATGATTTTATTATAAAAATTCATTACAAATGATTTTATTATACAAATTCATTACAAATGATTTTATTATACAAATTCATTGCAAATGATTTTATTATACAAATTCATTGCAAATGATTTTATTATACAAATTCATTACAAATGATTTTATTATACAAATTCATTGCAAATGATTTTATTATACAAATTCATTACAAATGATTTGACTATACAAATTCATTACAAATGATTTTATTATACAAATTCATTACAAATGATTTTATTATACAAATTCATTGTAAATGATTTTATTATATAAATTCATTGTAAATGATTTTATTATACAAAATCATTACAAATGATTTTATTATACAAATTCATTGTAAATGATTTTATTATACAAATTCATTGTAAATGATTTTATTATACAAATTCATTACAAATGATTTTATTATACAAATTCATTGTAAATCATTTTATTATACAAATTCATTACAAATGATTTTATTATACAAATTCATTACAAATGATTTTATTATACAAATTCATTACAAATGATTTTATTATACAAATTCATTGTAAATGATTTTATTATACAAATTCATTGCAAATGATTTTATAATACAAATTCATTACAAATGATTTTATTATACAAATTCATTGCAAATGATTTTATTATACAAATTCATTGTAAATCATTTTATTATACAAATTCATTACAAATGATTTTATTATACAAATTCATTACAAATGATTTTACTATACAAATTCATTACGAATGATTTTATAATACAAATTCATTATAAATGATTTTATAATACAAATTCATTACAAATGATTTTATTATACAAATTCATTACAAATGATTTTATTATACAAATTCATTACAAATGATTTTACTATACAAATTCATTGCAAATGATTTTATTATACAAATTCATTACAAATGATTTTATTATACAAATTCATTACAAATGATTTGACTATACAAATTCATTGCAAATAATTTTATTATACAAATTCATTACAAATGATTTTATTATACAAATTCATTACAAATGATTTTATTATACAAATTCATTGTAAATGATTTTATTATACAAATTCATTACAAATGATTTTATTATACAAATTCATTGCAAATGATTTTATTATACAAATTCATTGTAAATGATTTTATTATACAAATTCATTACAAATGATTTTACTATAAAAAATTCATTTCAAATGATTTTATTATACAAATTCATTGTAAATGATTTTATTATACAAATTCATTACAAATGATTTTATTATACAAATTCATTGCAAATGATTTTATTATACAAATTCATTGTAAATGATTTTATTATACAAATTCATTACAAATGATTTTACTATAAAAAATTCATTGCAAATGATTTTATTATACAAATTCATTACAAATGATTTTATTATACAAATTCATTACAAATGATTTTATTATACAAATTCATTGTAAATGATTTTATTATACAAATTCATTACAAATGATTTTATTATACAAATTCATTACAAATGATTTTATTATACAAATTCATTACAAATGATTTTATTATACAAATTCATTACAAATGATTTTATTATACAAATTCATTGTAAATGATTTTATTATACAAATTCATTGTAAATGATTTTATTATACAAATTCATTGCAAATGATTTTATACAAATTCATTACAAATGATTTTATTATACAAATTCATTACAAATGATTTTATAATACAAATTCATTATAAATGATTTTATAATACAAATTCATTACAAATGATTTTATTATACAAATTCATTACAAACGATTTCATTATACAAATTCATTACAAATGATTTTACTATACAAATTCATTGCAAATGATTTTATTATACAAATTCATTACAAATGATTTTATTATACAAATTCATTACAAATGATTTGACTATACAAATTCATTGCAAATGATTTTATTATACAAATTCATTACAAATGATTTTATTATACAAATTCATTACAAATGATTTTATTATACAAATTCATTGCAAATGATTTTATTATACAAATTCATTGTAAATGATTTTATTATACAAATTCATTACAAATGATTTTACTATAAAAAATTCATTTCAAATGATTTTATTATACAAATTCATTGCAAATGATTTTATTATACAAATCATTGTAAATGATTTTACTATACAAATTCATTGCAAATGATTTTATTATACAAATTCATTGTAAATGATTTTATCATACAAATTCATTACAAATGATTTTATTATACAAATTCATTACAAATGATTTTATTATACAAATTCATTGCAAATGATTTTATTATACAAATCATTGTAAATGATTTTATTATACAAATCATTGTAAATGATTTTATTATACAAATTCATTACAAATGATTTTATTATACAAATTCATTGTAAATGATTTTATTATACAAATTCATTGTAAATGATTTTACTATACAAATTCATTACAAATGATTTTATTATACAAATTCATTACAAATGATTTTACTATACAAATTCATTGCAAATGATTTTATTATACAAATTCATTGTAAATGATTTTACTATACAAATTCATTACAAATGATTTTATTATACAAATTCATTGTAAATGATTTTATTATATAAATTCCTTGTAAATGATTTTATTATACAAATTCATTACAAATGATTTTATTATACAAATTCATTACAAATGATTTTATTATACAAATTCATTACAAATGATTTTATTATACAAATTCATTACAAATGATTTTATTATACAAATTCATTGTAAATGATTTTATAATACAAATTCATTGTAAATGATTTTATTATACAAATTCATTGTAAATGATTTTATTATACAAATTCATTATAAATGATTTTATAATACAAATTCATTACAAATGATTTTACTATACAAATTCATTATAAATGATTTTATAATACAAATTCATTACAAATGATTTTACTATACAAATTCATTATAAATGATTTTACTATACAAATTCATTACAAATGATTTTATTATACAAATTCATTGTAAATGATTTTATTATACAAATTCATTACAAATGATTTTATAATACAAATTCATTATAAATGATTTTATAATACAAATTCATTACAAATGATTTTATTATACAAATTCATTACAAATGATTTTATTATACAAATTCATTACAAATGATTTTATTATACAAATTCATTGCAAATGATTTTATTATACAAATTTATTACAAATGATTTTACTATACAAATTCATTACAAATGATTTTATTATACAAATTCATTACAAATGATTTTATTATACAAATTCATTACAAATGATTTTACTATACAAATTCATTACAAATGATTTTATTATACAAATTCATTACAAATGATTTTATTATACAAATTCATTGTAAATGATTTTATTATACAAATTAATTACAAATGATTTTATAATACAAATTCATTACAAATGATTTTATTATACAAATTCATTGCAAATGATTTTATTTTACAAATTCATTACAAATGATTTTACAATACAAATTCATTGTAAATGATTTTATTATACAAATTCATTACAAATGATTTTACTATAAAAATTCATTACAAATGATTTTATTATACAAATTCATTACAAATGATTTTACTATACAAATTCATTACAAATGATTTTATTTTACAAATTCATTACAAATGATTTTACTATAAAAATTCATTACAAATTATTTTATTATACAAATTCATTACAAATGATTTTATTATACAAATTCATTACAAATGATTTTACTATACAAATTCATTACAAATGATTTTACTATACAAATTCATTACAAATGATTTTATTATACAAATTCATTACAAATGATTTTATTATACAAATTCATTACAAATGATTTTACAATACAAATTCATTGTAAATGATTTTATTATACAAATTCATTGTAAATGATTTTATTTTACAAATTCATTACAAATGATTTTACTATACAAATTCATTACAAATGATTTTATTATACAAATTCATTGCAAATGATTTTATTATACAAATTCATTACAAATGATTTTATTATACAAATTCATTGTAAATGATTTTATTATAATAATTCATTACAAATGATTTTACTATAAAAATTCATTACAAATGATTTTATTATACAAATTCATTACAAATGATTTTATTATACAAATTCATTACAAATGATTTTATTATACAAATTCATTGTAAATGATTTTATTATACAAATTCATTACAAATTATTTTACAATACAAATTCATTGTAAATGATTTTATTATACAAATTCATTGTAAATGATTTTATTATACAAATTCATTACAAATGATTTTACTATACAAATTCATTACAAATGATTTTATTATACAAATTCATTACAAATTATTTTACAATACAAATTCATTGTAAATGATTTTATTATACAAATTCATTGTAAATGATTTTATTATACAAATTCATTACAAATGATTTTATTATACAAATTCATTACAAATGATTTTACTATACAAATTCATTACAAATGATTTTATTATACAAATTCATTACAAATTATTTTACAATACAAATTCATTGTAAATGATTTTATTATACAAATTCATTGTAAATGATTTTATTATACAAATTCATTACAAATGATTTTATTATACAAATTCATTACAAATGATTTTACTATAAAAATTCATTACAAATGATTTTATTATACAAATTCATTACAAATGATTTTACTATACAAATTCATTACAAATGATTTTACTATACAAATTGATTACAAATGATTTTATTATACAAATTCATTGTAAATGATTTTACTATACAAATTCATTACAAATGATTTTACTATACAAATTCATTACAAATGATTTTACTATACAAATTCATTACAAATGATTTTATTATACAAATTCATTGTAAATGATTTTATTATACAAATTCATTACAAATGATTTTACTATAAAAAATTCATTTCAAATGATTTTATTATACAAATTCATTGCAAATGATTTTATTATACAAATCATTGTAAATGATTTTACTATACAAATTCATTGCAAATGATTTTATTATACAAATTCATTGTAAATGATTTTATCATACAAATTCATTACAAATGATTTTATTATACAAATTCATTGCAAATGATTTTATTATACAAATCATTGTAAATGATTTTATTATACAAATCATTGTAAATGATTTTATTATACAAATTCATTACAAATGATTTTATTATACAAATTCATTGTAAATGATTTTATTATACAAATTCATTGTAAATGATTTTACTATACAAATTCATTACAAATGATTTTATTATACAAATTCATTACAAATGATTTTACTATACAAATTCATTGCAAATGATTTTACTATACAAATTCATTACAAATGATTTCATTATACAAATTCATTGTAAATGATTTTATTATATAAATTCCTTGTAAATGATTTTATTATACAAATTCATTACAAATGATTTTATTATACAAATTCATTACAAATGATTTTATTATACAAATTCATTGTAAATGATTTTATTATACAAATTCATTACAAATGATTTTATTATACAAATTCATTGTAAATGATTTTATTATACAAATTCATTACAAATTATTTTATTATACAAATTCATTACAAATGATTTTATTATACAAATTCATTGTAAATGATTTTATAATACAAATTCATTATAAATGATTTTATTATACAAATTCATTACAAATGATTTTATTATACAAATTCATTGTAAATGATTTTATAATACAAATTCATTATAAATGATTTTATTATACAAATTCATTACAAATGATTTTACTATACAAATTCATTGTAAATGATTTTATTATACAAATTCATTACAAATGATTTTATTATACAAATTCATTGCAAATGATTTTACTATACAAATTCATTGTAAATGATTTTATTATACAAATTCATTACAAATGATTTTATTATACAAATTCATTGTAAATGATTTTATAATACAAATTCATTATAAATGATTTTATTATACAAATTCATTACAAATGATTTTATTATACAAATTCATTGCAAATGATTTTACTATACAAATTCATTGTAAATGATTTTATTATACAAATTCATTACAAATGATTTTATTATACAAATTCATTGTAAATGATTTTATTATACAAATTCATTGCAAATGATTTTATTATACAAATTCATTACAAATGATTTTACTATACAAATTCATTGCAAATGATTTTACTATACAAATTCTTTACAAATGATTTTATTATACAAATTCATTGTAAATGATTTTATTATATAAATTCCTTGTAAATGATTTTATTATACAAATTCATTACAAATGATTTTATTATACAAATTCATTACAAATGATTTTATTATACAAATTCATTACAAATGATTTTATTATACAAATTCATTACAAATGATTTTATTATACAAATTCATTGTAAATGATTTTATTATACAAATTCATTGTAAATGATTTTATAATACAAATTCATTATAAATGATTTTATTATACAAATTCATTACAAATGATTTTATTATACAAATTCATTAAAATGATTTTATTATACAAATTCATTACAAATGATTTTATTATACAAATTCATTGTAAATGATTTTACTATACAAATTCATTGTAAATGATTTTATTATACAAATTCATTGCAAATGATTTTATTATACAAATTCATTACAAATGATTTTACTATACAAATTCATTGTAAATGATTTTATTATACAAATTCATTACAAATGATTTTATTATACAAATTCATTGCAAATGATTTTATAATACAAATTCATTACAAATGATTTTACTATACAAATTCATTACAAATGATTTTATTATACAAATTCATTACAAATGATTTTATTATACAAATTCATTGTAAATGATTTTATTATACAAATTCATTATAAATGATTTTACTATACAAATTCATTACAAATGATTTTATTATACAAATTCATTGTAAATGATTTTATTATACAAATTCATTACAAATGATTTTATTATACAAATTCATTGTAAATGATTTTATTATACAAATTCATTACAAATGATTTTATTATACAAATTCATTATAAATGATTTTATAATACAAATTCATTACAAATGATTTTACTATACAAATTCATTGTAAATGATTTTATTATACAAATTCATTACAAATGATTTTATAATACAAATTCATTATAAATGATTTTATAATACAAATTCATTACAAATGATTTTATTATACAAATTCATTACAAATGATTTTATTATACAAATTCATTACAAATGATTTTATTATACAAATTCATTGTAAATGATTTTATTATACAAATTCATTATAAATGATTTTATAATACAAATTCATTACAAATGATTTTATTATTGAAATTCATTACAAATGATTTTATTATACAAATTCATTACAAATGATTTTATTATACAAATTCATTACAAATGATTTTATTATACAAATTCATTACAAATGATTTTATTATACAAATTCATTACAAATGATTTTATTATACAAATTCATTGTAAATGATTTTACTATACAAATTCATTGTAAATGATTTTATTATACAAATTAATTACAAATGATTTTATAATACAAATTCATTACAAATGATTTTATTATACAAATTCATTGCAAATGATTTTATTATACAAATTCATTACAAATGATTTTATTATACAAATTCATTGCAAATGATTTTATTATACAAATTCATTGCAAATGATTTTATTATACAAATTCATTACAAATGATTTTACAATACAAATTCATTGTAAATGATTTTATTATACAAATTCATTACAAATGATTTTACTATAAAAATTCATTACAAATGATTTTATTATACAAATTCATTACAAATGATTTTACTATACAAATTCATTACAAATGATTTTATTATACAAATTCATTACAAATGATTTTACTATAAAAATTCATTACAAATTATTTTATTATACAAATTCATTACAAATGATTTTACTATACAAATTCATTACAAATGATTTTATTATACAAATTCATTACAAATGATATTACTATAAAAATTCATTACAAATGATTTTACAATACAAATTCATTGTAAATGATTTTATTATACAAATTCATTGTAAATGATTTTATTTTACAAATTCATTACAAATGATTTTACTATAAAAATTCATTACAAATGATTTTATTATACAAATTCATTACAAATGATTTTATTATACAAATTCATTACAAATGATTTTATTATACAAATTCATTACAAATGATTTTATTATACAAATTCATTACAAATTATTTTACAATACAAATTCATTGTAAATGATTTTATTATACAAATTCATTGTAAATGATTTTATTATACAAATTCATTACAAATGATTTTACTATACAAATTCATTACAAATGATTTTATTATACAAATTCATTACAAATGATTTTACTATAAAAATTCATTACAAACGATTTTATTATACAAATTCATTACAAATGATTTTACTATACAAATTCATTACAAATGATTTTACTATACAAATTCATTACAAATGATTTTATTATACAAATTCATTGTAAATGATTTTACTATACAAATTCATTACTAATGATTTTACTATACAAATTCATTACAAATGATTTTACTATAAAAATTCATTACAAATGATTTTATTATACAAATTCATTACAAATTATTTTACTATACAAATTCATTACAAATGATTTTATTATACAAATTCATTGTAAATCATTTTATTATACAAATTCATTGTAAATCATTTTATTATACAAATTCATTACAAATGATTTTATTATACAAATTCATTACAAATGATTTTATTATACAAATTCATTGTAAATGATTTTACTATACAAATTCATTGTAAATGATTTTATTATACAAATTCATTACAAATGATTTTATTATACAAATTCATTACAAATGATTTTATTATACAAATTCATTACAAATGATTTTACTTTACAAATTCATTACAAATTATTTTATTATACAAATTCATTACAAATGATTTTATTATACAAATTCATTACAAATGATTTTATTATACAAATTCATTGTAAATGATTTTACTATACAAATTCATTGTAAATGATTTTATTATACAAATTCATTACAAATGATTTTATTATACAAATTCATTACAAATGATTTTATTATACAAATTCATTACAAATGATTTTATTATACAAATTCATTACAAATGATTTTACTCTACAAATTCATTGCAAATGATTTTATTATACAAATTCATTACAAATGATTTTATTATTCAAATTCATTACAAATGATTTTCTTATACAAATTCATTGTAAATGATTTTTTTATACAAATTCATTACAAATGATTTTATTATACAAATTCATTGCAAATGATTTTATTATACAAATTCATTACAAATTATTTTACTATACAAATTTATTGTAAATGATTTTTTTATACAAATTCATTACAAATGATTTTATTATACAAATTCATTACAAATGATTTTATTATACAAATTCATCGCAAATGATTTTATTATACAAATTCATTACAAATGATTTTATTATACAAATTCATTGTAAATGATTTTATAATACAAATTCATTACAAATGATTTTACTATACAAATTCATACAAATGATTTTATAATACAAATTCATTACAAATGATTTTATTATACAAATTCATTACAAATGATTTTATAATACAAATTCATTGTAAATGATTTTACAATACAAATTCATTACAAATGATTTTACTATAAAAATTCAATGCAAATGATTTTACTGTAAAAATTCATTGGAAATGATTTTGCAACACAAATTAATTTCAAATGATGGAGACGGTGATACCACTTTTAACTGGTTTGTTTGGAACGATCCTCAAAGGCTTGGGAAAGGCTCTGGAAGAGTTGAAAATCGGAGAATGAGCAGCGACCATCCAAACTACAGCATTGGTGAGGTTATTTGAAATATTATTGGAGGTCAACAGACCCGAAGAAACTTGGAGTTTCTCAGACTCCCGAAAAATACAATCAGTTAATGTTGATCAGTATGACTCACTAGGAGTAAATAATGTTTAAAAAGCACAAAACCGGTTGGAATTGAAATTCAAAAGAGTGTACCTTGAGAAATAATTCCATATACATTTTTTCCAGAAAAAACAGATGAAAAACAACTGACTGACGTTCAACTTCGAAGATTAAGTAAGTAATTTTGCTCCTGGATAGGATGTGTTATTTCTTAATTGCTTATGTTGTAAAAGTAAAGAAAATGGCAATTAATCCTTTGAAGCTTTGTTTTTGTACTTGGGGTAACACTATGTAAGGCAAATTTTATTCAGGATCGGATGTGAAATTTTTTAACTGCTTCTGGATCAGATGTGTTATTTCTTAATTGCTTATATTGTAAAAATAAAGAAAATGGCTATTATTTCTTCGAAACTTTGCTTTTGTGCTTGGGGTAACACGATGCAAGATATATTCTGCTCCTGTGTAGTATGCTTATCTTTAGCTTCACATATGAAATTTATGCAACAAGTTTAATAATTCAATGAAAGAATAAATGGAGGAATATGTATATACTAACTACAAGTATTTTTCTTCACAGCCATGGAAAGGGCCCGAAGCTTTCCTGTAGACTCAAAAGGTAAAATTCTTAATTAGTAATTACATACGCGAGATATCAAATAAAATATTTTTCGATGATTTTTTGTTTGAAAACAATTTTATGTAGCAATCCATCTATCTATCCTAGTGTGTTTAGATGTATGTATATATGCATGTATGTATCTATCTATATATTGATCTGTCAATCTCAGTTCATTCATATCTATCACTCACAAACACTCACTATCTTTCTTTGTCTTTGTCTTTATCTGATTATTTTCTCTCTCTCTCTCTGTCCACACACACACACACACACACACACACACACACACACACACACACACATATATATATATATATATATATATATATATATATATATATATATATATATATATCCCAGTGTGTTCTTATCTTTGTATCTATGAACGCATGTATTATACTTCATCACTATCTATCTATCTATCTATCTAAATTTCTTCATATCTACCTCTCTCAGGGGCATCAAGACAGTTCCTCACCCTCCCTATAGTCCAAACCTTGCTCCCAGTGACTTTTGGTTATTCCCTAAGATCTGAAGCAGTCGTTATGAGACAACTGAGGAGATGGAAGAGGCTGTGACGAAGGTCATTGACAGGTTCACACAAGAGGACTTCGATGGGGCCTTCCAGAAGTTCTTGGGACGGTATAACAAGTGCATTACAGCCGCAGGAGATTACTTTAAAGGGGACTAGTGTTTCATGTGTGTACTATCAATAAAAGTGCCCATACGAAAAAAGTCATATTGAATGCACCACGTATATATATATATATATAAATATATATATATATATATATATATATATATATATATATATATATATATATATATATATATATTAGTTTGTTTAAGTTTATCTATCTATCTATCTATCTAACTATCTATCAGAAAACCTGAGCCATAATTTTGATGGACTCTTCCTTTCTTTCTTTCTTTCTTTCTTTCTTTCTTTCTTTCTTTCTCTCTCTCTCTCTCTCTATATATATATATATATTAATTTGTTCAAATCTATCTATCTATCTATCTATCTATCTATCTATCTATCTATCAGAAAACCTGAGCGATAATTTTGATGGACTTTTTCTTTCTTTATATATATATATATATATATATATATATATATATATATATATATATATATAGTGTATAACAAAAGTGAGTACACTCCAAAAGTGAGTACACCCCAGGCAGGGGTTTAACTTTTAATGGCTATATTTTGAGTTATTTTAAGGGGAAAATATATTAACTCTGTTATATAGCTGCACACAAACGACTTTTCATTGTGTCAAAGTGTCATTTTGTCAGTGTTGACCCATAAAGAGATATACTTAAATATCTGCAGAAATGTGAGGGTTGTACTCTCTTTTGTGGTACACTGTGGGTATATATATATATATATATATATATATATATATATATATATATATATATATATATATATATACACTAGCAGAATGATCTTGTAGTTTTGCAACATAAAATACAAATAAATAAATAAATAATGAAAAAAAGTAATTTTAGTAATTAATTGGACATTTAGTTTTTAAATAAGAAGGAACATTTTGTGGCATTTTGTGTTGTTTTTGTTATCATTTTGTTTGAAAGATTCTATGAATATGTAAATACTAAATCTAAGTATTCTTTTTCTTTAAAATATAGAAATGAATCAGTCTTTAGTGGTGGGATCACAAGGTATTTCCATTTTTTGTTTATTACATATTTGAAACACTCAATTAAATATTTGAGATAATTTTGTGGACGTTAGTCAGTTCATATCTATCTATCTATCTATCTATCTATCTATCTATTTTTGCACATATCTCTATTGCTATTATAAACAATCCATTCTCTGTCTTAATCTATGACTATCTATCGCAATACTTTTTTATACGTAAAAAGGGATTTTCCAGGCTAAAATATGAAAATCACAGAATTTCAAAGGAACTTTTGAAAATTTCTGTACAAACTAAAACTAACATAATCTAAAAAAACATTCTATCTATCTATCTATCTATCTATCTATCTATCTATCTATCTATCTATCATAGTCTGTTCATCTGTATGTCTGTATGTATGCCTATTATATATATATATATATATATATATATATATATATATTAATTAGCTGTACCCGGCCACGCGTTGCTGTGTCTCTGTTTAAATGGAAAAAAAAAGAAAATGCATGTTTCTAATATGTTTAATTTTCCAATACTTGGATAATCTATACAAATAAAAATGTAAATGTTTGTTACTAACCGATAATCTCCAGTTTTATACCATTCGAATTCAGGAGTGTTTTTATATATTTATTATCCAAGTATTGGAAAATTAAACATATTAGAAACATGCTTTTTTTTTTCTTTTTTTCCATTTAAACAAACTGAGCCATAGCAACGCGTGGCCGGGTACAGCTAGTAAGTATATAAAAACACTCCTGAATTCGAATAAAATACTCTCTAAAAATTTTAAACCAATTAGTGGTATAAAACTGGAGATTATCAGTAAATAACATTTACATTTTTGTTTATATTGATTTGTTCAAATCTATCTATCTATCTATCAGAAAAACATGAGCGATAATTTTGATGGACTTTTTCTTTCTTCCTTTATATATATATATATATATATATATATATATATATATATATATATATATATATATATATATATATATATATATACTAGCAGAATGATCTTGTAGTTTTGCAACATAAAATACAAACAAATAAATAAATAATGAAAAAAAGTAATAAAGATTCTATTGGACATTTAGTTTTTAAATAAGAATGAACATTTTGTGGCATTTTGTGTTGTTTTTGTTATCATTTTGTTTGAAAGATTCTATGAATACTAAAATACTAAATCTAAGTATTCTTTTTCTTTAAAATATAGAAATGAATCAGTCTTCCATTTTTTTGTTTACTACATATGTGAAACACTCAATTAAATATTTGAGATAATTTTGTGGACGTTAGTCAGTTTATATCTATCTATCTATCTATCTATCTATCTATCTATCTATCTATCTGCTCTTCTTTTTCTATCTATCTATCTATCTATCTATCTATCTATCTATCTATCATAATCTGATCGTATGTATGAATGCACGTATGTATGTACCTCTCTCGATTATATATATATATATATATATATACATATATATATTGTTAAAATGTGCGTATATCTATCTATCTATCTATCTATCTATCTATCTATCTATCTATCTATCTATCTATCTATCTATCTATCCACAGCATTACACACATACACACAAACCACATACATACATACTGACACAAATTTATTTAAATCATAATTCTTTTCTTCTTTACTTTTTTCAGTTGAAGCCTCACGAAAAAAGGTAAGTCATATTCGACTTCTTTTTATCATTGCAAACCGACAGTTGCTCTTGCAGCAGTTTTCTCGTCTTTAAGTCCCGAACTTCGCCTGAAAGAGGGAACAAGTCAGACTGCATAAGAGACTCTAAGTACTTCTTTTCAATTCAGATTTGTCTTCCTCGAGATACCATTAAGTTAGTCCGATTATTTGACAAGGATTTTAAAATAAGTACAAATAGCTTTCTGTATTGGAATTACAGATTACAAAAATGTTTAAGTAACAAATACACTGTGTGCACTGGTCCAATCCGCCTGAGTCCCCATGGTGTAATGGCTAACGTGCTAGACTACAGCCTCAAAGTTTGCATTCCATTTGCGCTATTTCGTTTACTTTTAGACAAATGCCCTAGGGAAAACTATGAATTCCCTTATCCCACCCAACTCGGGGTTTAAATAGTACGTGGTGCCTTCAATAAGTTTCCAGAAACTTTTTGCACAGGCATTTAAATTTGTCGTAGACTCTTGAAAATTCACTGTGTTATTGCTATACATCTTATGAGATGGCTGACCAATTTTTATGATTTCAGCTTCAAATGAATAGCTACAGCAGGAATTGGAATACACCCTATTGTCACAGCTGGTGAATTTCAAAAATGCAATCTGAACGTGAGGAAGAACAATATGCAATAAAATTGTGTTTTAAACTTGGAAAAATGCCACAGAAACGTATGGAATGCTTCAGACTGCTTTTCGACCATCTTGCATGAATCGAGCATAAGTTTTTGAGTGGCATAAGAGATTCAAGGAAGGCCGGGATTCTGTAACAGATTATGAGAGGTGTGGGAGGAGTAAGGAAGTCAATACACCAGATTTGATTGGCCAAAAGGTTAGGGTTAGGGTTACTATGTTGAGGTTTTAAGGGAGTTCAGGAAGAGATTCCTTAGGAAGAGGCCAGTACTCTTCAAATCGGCTCAGTGGCATTTCCAGCAGGACAATGCACCAGTCCACAACTCCATCCTTGTCGCAGACTATTTGTCCAAGATGGGAATCAAGACAGTTCCCCACCCTCCCTGTAGTCCAGACCTTGTTCCCTGTGACTTATGCTTATTCCCTAAGCTCAGAGGCTGTCTTTATGAGACAATTGAGGAGATGAAAGCGGCTGTGACGAAAGTCGTTGACACGCTCACACAAGAGGACTTCCATGGGGCCTTCCAGAAATTGTTGGAACGGTACAACAAGTGCATTGCAACCGGAGGAGATTACCTCGAACAGGACTAGAGTTTCATATGTGTACTATCAATAAAAGTGCCCATACGAAAAAAGTATGGAAACTTATTTAATGATTCTCGTATCACTGCTGTTCTGCAAAGAGGCTTTGGCATAACATAACCAACGGAGGTTGATGTGCAATGAAGCAAAGAAATTGAAACCGGGGATGCAAGTGTTTCCGGCATTTTTTTCTGAAACAGTATTTAATTCAGATGAATTCATAGCATTATTTTTCTTGGTTTTCAGTGAACATATGTTCTTGTTCAAACATTATCAGTTAATCAAATGTTTTTCTTTATTTTTCATTAAAGAAATTATTTAATTTTGGTAAAAAGAAACCAAATCCAAAAAAAGAAAAAGAGAAGAATAAAGGATTTCGAGGTAGAGTAAGTATCTATCTATCTATCTATCTATCTATCTATGTCTTTTCATATCTATCTATCTATCTATCTATCTATCTATCTATCTATCTATCTAACATAGTCTGTTCGTATGTATGAATGTATGTATCTCTCTGACTCTCTCTATTATATATATATATATATATATATATATATATATATATATATATATATTACAACAGTGGCAGATCAAATGCCGTATAATTTGAAGAGTACTCAATATCTATCATAGAGCTATTATATAATAATAAATAAATATATATTTTTTTTTTTATATATTTAATAGTATGGATGCTTATCTACGACTACTGGATTCATGTCGTCTTTATACGATAGCTATCAGGTAGAGAAATAAAAATTTTGGACAAATCGAAAAATAGTCAAAATATTTTTTACGTTAGAATTGCGTATAACTCTTTTATGTGTGTGTGTGTGTTGATTATATTTGCGTATTGTTGTGCGTAGTCGTTAGTATGTGTGTGTATGATGATACACGCACCGTGAGGCAGATTTGAGGTTGTTTCCTAAATATTTATTAGTGATGTGTAGCGGAACTCTCGAGACAGTTGGGGATTTGGCCGAATAAAAAAAATCGCATCTAGTGATGAATTTAACTAAGGGACATATTTACAGATTGTCCCTTAATCATCACTTATAACTTGTCTCTTAGTTAGAATTATCATTGCACACAAATTTTTTTTTCTTCGGTCAAATCCCTAACTGTATCGTGACTTCTGCTATATGTCGCGACACAGGGTGGTACTCGTTTCCCTGGATTGCTCCACTTTACCCTGGATGACTGCCTTATAAGGCTGTGTGTCAAGCAAGGAGACATCAAGTACCATTTCTTGAGTCGACCTGGGATTGAACCCCGGTCTCCCGAGCTATTGGCAAAACATTTTACCCACTAGAACAATGGACCAATAGCTTTCTATGTTTACAGAAACACTTGAATAACTATATAATGGCACTGGCACACACACACACACACACACGTATAGATTTCATATATATAGAATGCTCTTTAAATTCGATAGTATGTACGTATATATATATATATGTATATATTTTTATATATAGAGAGAGACATGTGTGTATTTGTGGGAATATAGATATGTATGTATATTTATGCCTTTATGTACACATTGTACACACTAGGTATATACACTTATCCATATATATATATATATATATATATATATATATATATATATTGTTTGCAATTTTGCTCAGTTCTGATCAGAATATTTAATGTTTGTTTTGATTTCTTTCAGAGAACGTCTCGACGAGTGGCAACTGCAATGACTGAAAATCTGACAAATATGCCTAGATTACCGCCAAATATAATTACTTAGATCCTGACAATACTTTTTTTTTCTTGAGGAGATATTGGAAAAAATGAAAGGAGGAAAAACGAAAAAGGAATAATATTGAACAATTATGAACAGTGGATACTTGCGGTCAAGTCTCGCTGATTACCTCGGGGCCTGCCAGATTGTTCACATTAAATAAAGCTATTTAGTATTAAGATGGGTAACCATTTAAGAACAGCAAGAACTGTAAGCAACCTTAGGGATTTGTGTTAGACTAAGTAAAGCTTAGCAAATAACCATGAAAATTCACTGACCACTGAAGCATTAGCTTGTTCTCTGTTAAAAACCATCAGGCTTTTGTACAAGACGATGCAAAGCTTTGCTTAACTTCATTGATAGTACATTCTTAATGTTATTAATCTAAAAAAAGCTGTATACCAGACTAAACAAAGCTCATTAAATAACAATAAGCACATACTGATCACGGCAGTTAAGCAATGATTATCTTATTCATTACTTATATAGGTGACCACTAATGAACAGCCGGTACTGTAAGTAGTCTGAGTCCTGTATGCTTGACTAAGCAAAGCTTAGTAAATAACAATAAACATGTACTGATCACGGAAGTTAAACAATGATTACCTTGTTCATTATTTATATGGGTAACTACTTATGGATAGCAGGTACTGTAAACAGTCTGAGGCCTGTATGCAAGAACAAACAAAGATCACAAAAGAACAATAAAACAATACGGATGACTTAACAATTGTGAAATATTAACCGAGCCAGTGGCATCAGATGTTGTGTACCCATTTTGAAAGAATTACAATATTGCTCTGTAATGTTTCCAGTACTAAATTAGATACATTATCCCACCCCGCAAAAAAAAAAATTAAAAAAAAAGAATAAAATAAAAATAAAAGCAAAACAAAAACAAAAATCGGGCTGTCTGTTGAGCCTGATTTTAACATAAAGAAGAAGCCATGTCTCCAGTAATAAAAAAATGGTTTTAATAAATTCAAAGCCCTGAAAAAAAAAATGATTGTGTCGTGAAAACGAGAACCTTAAATTTTTTAAGTTTTAAAAATAAAAACATTTTTTCTTATTTTATTAATTTTCAAAACTTTTCTCTTGATGGTAAGTAACTTCTGCAAAGTTAACAAATTTTGACACCTCCCCACCCCAACCACGAACATTTTCACTCTGCCAAGAACCACCACTTCTGATAAGTTCATGGAGTATCTTGAAAATCAGTGGTTCAATTTAAACTCATTTCTTTCAACAATAAAATGACACGACTCTTCCCAACGAAACATGAAATAAATTTTTCGAAAAGACTATTGTGATAAATATACGCTGAGCTTTCGGAATCAGCTGTAGCTGCTGATCTAATGGAAGAGAGAGTGAGTGCATTCACATAGTGTCTTTCGTTATTGAATAACACACACACACACACACACACACACACACACACACACACACACACACACACACACACACACACGTGCGCGCGCGAGCACACACATACACACACACACACACATACACATACACATTTGTGTGTGTGCGTATGTGTTTAAGTTAATATTTATATATAATAATGTATTGTTTCAGTCAATATATGATATATAATATATATATAATAGAATATATGATATATGTATAATATAATAATATATATATATATATAATATACATATAATATATATATACATTTTATTATATATATTATAATATCTTATATATATATTATATTATATATATATATATATATAATATCTATCATATATATAATATAATATAATATTTTATATAATACATAATATATAATCTATATATCATCATCATCATCATCATGTCGTGCCGCCAGCACGGATATCCCTGACCCTCTCACGCCACTTCTCCCTATCGTGCATCACCTCGGGCTACATCCCGTATCCTTACTGAGCTGCTGTATGTGTGTTCGAGGTGGTCGTCCTGCTTTTGCTCGGCCATATGTGGGGGTCCATAGGAGTACATCACTTATGAGCTCGTACCTGCTTCTCCAGCAGTGTCCTGCATGTCTGGTTTGTCTAACTTGGATAGTTTTCGAGATGGGAGGTAGGTGGCCGTATAGTTGGTGCTTTGTGGGGTGTTGCCTCCAGGACTTGTTCAATATTGCTTGCAACATTCTTGTGTAATTGCCGTCTAGCTTTTTCTCCAGCCGTTTTGTTAGCGTCCAAGTAGTTCAATTGAAACAGAATTTTAAACACACACACACACACACACACACACACACACACACACACACACACACACACACACACACACACACACACACACATAAATGTGTGTGTGTTTTTAAAATTCTAATTATTATTTATTATTAATTATCGCAGTTTATTATTTATTATTTATTATCGCTGTTGATATTAACTTAAACAATATATTATTATATATAACTTATATTATATACTATATATTATTATGTTCTTATATTATATATTACTTATATTATATATTAACTTAAATAATACATAATCTATATATAATATAATGTATTATTTAATTTAATATATAATATCATCATCATCATCATGTCGCGCCGTCTGCGCGGATATCCCTGACCGTCTCTCGCCATTTCTCCCTATCACTCATCGCCTCCGGCAGGTCTTCAGGATTACAACCCGTGTCCTCACATAGCTGCTGTATGTAAGTTCGTGCTGGTCGTCCCACACTTGCACATCCATGAGTGGGGGTCCACAGGAGTACATCGCTTATGAGCTCGTCCTTGCTTCTCCAGCAGTGTCCCGCGTGTCTGGTTCGTCGAACTTGTATAGTTTTTGTGATGGGGGGCAAGTGTCCGTATAGTTGGAGTCTCGTGGGGTGTTGTCGCCAGGACTTGTTTAATACTGCTCTCAACATTCTTGTGTAATTTCCGTCCAGCCTCCTCTCCAGCCGCTTCGTAAGCGTCCATGTGGTGCATCCATATAGCAGTATCGACACAACCGCTGCCTGGAAGAAAGAAGAAAGATACATAATATAAGAACATAATAATATATAATTATTTTTTCATTATACAACGTGTGAAAGCACGTGCGATACCATGTCCTCATCAGCCGCCAACCAGGGGTGATAACACAGTCTCGGTAGCTCAAGGTGGTACTGCCACCCCTGGCGCTACCAAGCAGCTTTTGCCACCGGACAGGGTATTAAGAGAATCATATATATATATATATATATATATATACGCCAGATCAATTAAATGCAGAGACTACATTGGATGTTAATCTTCATTTTCTGAGTGCAGTTTGTGATTTAAAAAACGCGTTTACTTTCAGCGGTTGATGTTATTACGCGTTTACAGTAACCGTTTCTTACGTAATCACACGGGAAAAGTGGTTCCACGTGTATTACCTTCATGCTGAAAACTTTCTCGCTTTCGACCAAATCAAACTTGATGCATATAATATATATAATAAGAACATAATAATATATAATATATAATATAAGTTATCTATAATAATATATTGGTTAAGTTAATATCAACTGTCAAGAACTGCGACAATAAATAATAAATAATAAACAGAATTTTAAACGCATACACATAAATGTGTGTGTGTTTAAAATTCTGTTTCAATTGAATTTATTATTTATTAACGCAGTTCTTGAAAGTTGATATTAACTTAAACAAATGAAAATTGAAATTATTATGAGTTTTTTCAAATTTCTTTAAATGTTTTTTGAACGTGATATGAGTCCAGTCAGCCTAGACTGTAGAATAAGACGGCTACATCTCTGCAGAGAGGCAAGACCCTCCCACCGAGTGTTCTGCATATGACACTAAATAATATGATCGTGAGGCTTCAGTAGTGCTTTGGGAAAAGCAGAGTAACTCTTCATTGCCATTGCTCTCAGTTTCACTCTGATCCGAAGTGGTAGCACCTGAAAGGGTCCTATCTATGGATCAAATAATACAAACGGATGGATCAAATAATATAAGGGTCCTAATCGATGGATCCGATGATATAAGGGTCCTATCTATGGATCAAATAATATAAGGGTCCTATCGATGGATCAAATAATATAAGGGTCCTAATCGATGGATCAAGTAATATAAGGTTCCTATCGATGGATCAAATAATATAAGCGTCCTAATCGATGGATTAAATAATATAAGGGTCCTATTTATGGATCAAATAATATAAAAGGTCCTAATCGATGGATCAAAAAACATACATAACAATATGTGGAGCCATTTACCTGGGTGCAAACGAAGGAGAAAATGTTTAATTGAGTTATAAGAATTAAATAGCAACACTTGAAAGTCTTTAACTGTGTACCTAAGTTAAATTATTGGTATTACAAAGCAATTCTTGGAACCATTTGACTGTGCAAATTATTGAATTGTATTCAATAGAATACTTGGCTTAAAATGGCAATATTAGTAACCACGTTACTGTCCGCAAACAAATGATTAATATTGAATAGAATTATTGGTATTAGATAACAATACTTAAAACATATTTGAGTGCTAATAAATCAATAAATCAATAAAATAGAATAAAATAACTAAAATAATAAATATAAGAAGAGTTCAGGTTCATTTCAAAATATTATCAATAGAATTTGTTTACAAATCATGCATATTTAATATATATCTATAAAGAGGATTTGGCATTGAATAACCTACATTGGTTGATATGCCATAAAACCCAACCAAACCAAATTTAAACCTGAATTGTAGTAGCCGCATCAACCATTATGAGGAGAGCCATATAGTTTATGGACCCCTTGGGTCTATTCTTTTAGACCAAGGGATTCTAGTTAAAAACAAATTAGATGATACACTCTAACAACTTCCTACCTTCTTTCTCTACTACGACGCTTCGCAGCATACCAGTGTAAACCACTTTCTTCATGCTGCTATTAAAACCTTCATTTAAAACCTAATGACGTCTTCGTTCTTCTCCAACGCCTTTATTTTCCATTAACATTTAGCGAGGGGATAACAACCAACAAAATGCCAACGCTACCAACGAAATACCAATGCAACCAACGAAAATACCAACGCAACCAACGTAAAACCAAGTTAAACCTAAAACCAAAAAACCCAACAACAACAACAACAACAACGACTATAATAATAATTGACCACAGGATAAAACAAAGAATGTGAAAAGATGGATAAATACCTCGACCTTGCTAGGGAACTGAAAAAACAGTGGAACATGCAGGTGACAATTATACCAATAGTAATAGGTGCGTTTGGAACAGTAACTAAGGGATTACTAAAGGGACTAGAGGACTTGGAGATGGCGGACGAGTGGAGATCATCCAAACGACAGCATTGTTGAGAACTGCCAGAATACTAAGAAGAGTCCTGGAGACTTGAGGAGACTTGCTGTCACTCAGACTTCAGTGAAAAACCATCGGCTATCGCTGATGTGAAAAGCTCTAATGAGTTAATAATAATAATGATAATGTTATCCCCATCGCTATAGATATCTCTTCCGGGTCAAACCACCAACAGAATTCAACATGGTCAAGAACTGTGTTTACCCCATCCCTTGCAGTTGTGGTAAAATATACAATGGCGGGAACGGAGAAAGAGAAAGAAGGGGAGGGGATAAAAGAAGTGAAATAAATATTAATAGCGGAGTAACAAAGTTCTGTGAATGACAGAAATAGAATAAATTGATATCATAAAAGATAAAAAGTCAAAAAGATGATAAACGGTAGTTGTGTGTTATTCATTAACATTTTTAATAAATCAAATTCAGTATATAATGTGGTATGCCATATTCATAAAGTGAGCAGAATTACTTTGATTGAGAGAAAAAAATGACTTAGAATGACGTTTGACAACTGTCTGATGAATGCACTGACGAGAAACTGACAGTAGCCAAACACCAGTGACTCTGTGTATAGGCTATCCTAACTTATACATACATATATGCTATCTTAATTTATATATATATATATATATATATATATATATATATATATATATAAGTTGGATTTGGTCGAAAGCGAGAAAGTTTTCAGCATGAAAGAAATACACGCGGAACCACCTTTTCCGTGTGATTACGTAAGAAACGGTTACTGTAAACGCGTAATAACATCAACCGCCGAAAGTAAACGCGTTTCGTTTTTTTTTAAATCACAAACTACACACTGAAAATGAAGATTAACGTCCAATGTAGTCTCTGCTCTTAATTGAGCTACTGAAACTGTGTTATCACCCCTGGTTGTATGATAAAATATATATATATATATATATATATATATATATATATATATATATATATATATATAAGTAAAGATGGCGACCGCAGTCGAGGGCGACAAGAAGGCTCCCTTTTCAATAGGTTCTACAACGAGGTGTAGAAGAAGGTGCTACTCCTTTCCCTTGATTGCTCCACTTTACCCTTGATACGTACCTTATATTGCTGAGTGCTAAGCAAGGAGGTATCAAGTACCATTTTAAAAGTTTATATATATATATATATGTATGTCATTTTTCTTCCTAGATGAGATATACCTAGACTTTACCATTTGCAATGGAACATAATACAATCGAAAGCAATATTAATCACTGTAATCAAATTTATTTTTGTTGATTTTTATCATTGAAATATGACAATACCTTCCAATATCTGCCTTGATTGTAAATTTTAACTAGAAATGATTGAATAACAAAATCTTGATATATTTGAAGGCGAAAACAAATAATCTTTCATAAAAAATATTTGGTAGGATTTGTTTATTTATGATTTTTATAATTATTATCATTATTATTATTATTATTTTTTTTTTTTTTTTTACTTCTGGTGAGTTTTTCCCAACAACGTTAACTGGAGGTCTTTCACAGGAGTCTGAGTCTCTTCAGGTTTCTGTGGCTCTCCTGAGTATTCTAGCTAATTTCAACTGTGCTGTGGTCTGGAGAGTCTTGATTTTTCCTCCGATCTCCTGTTCCCTCAGTCTCTTTCTATGTCGTTGGGGTCAATTCCAAAGGCACTCACTACAATTCGTGTCCCTGTCACCCTCATGTGTGACAGTATGTAAGATAATTCACTGGTGCTAAAGATTTATTAGAGGAAAGGTACTTTCTTTTTCAGAAAATAATCCCTAAATAAAGTGTTCAACAAGAGAGAGAGAGAGAGAGAGAGAGAGGGTGGGGGTTGGGGCGGGGCGGGGCGGAAGATGAAAGAAGTCTCCCGAAAGACACTAAAACGCCTTTTTAGGAAAATCAAAAATTTCCAAGTTCCTAAATTCAACTATCACCACTGATTACTGCAAAAGAAAATAGCACC
The DNA here is from genome assembly GCA_963585895.1 of Sepioteuthis lessoniana. Classification (NCBI taxonomy): domain Eukaryota; kingdom Metazoa; phylum Mollusca; class Cephalopoda; order Myopsida; family Loliginidae; genus Sepioteuthis; species Sepioteuthis lessoniana. Next base: position 180,412 of record CAUZXS010000640.1, read on the forward strand.
AGTCAAATCACCACTATCTTTTCTCTCCAAAAACAAAAGTGATATTTTTTTTTTGCACAATTGTGTTTCAATGAATATTTGTTGTTATCAACAGAGAATTTTTCTTGTTTTTTTTTTGTTCCGAACAACGGCCGACCAATCCAACGAGAAAGCTCTGATGAAATTGTGTCAATTCCAACTTCTGGAGATTTTTAAAAACACAACTAAGGTACAGAACCATTGACCGATCAACAAGCTAGAGACACATGTGCTTGTTACGGAACTAAGTCATCTTATAAAGTACTTTGATTTGCATAGAATCACATTATGTTCCACAGCTTTTTCTATTCTCAGGAAAGGTCCAAGTTTTTGTCTCCTTTTGCTGTCTTTTACTTTTTATTCTATGGTCCGCTGAAATGGCAAAATCTACAAGAAAGCAAATTCTTTTCTACTTGTTAATTTAGATCAGGTCCAGTTTTCTGGCCAGAATATGTGAACTATTTTGATATTCAAGTCCTGATGATGGTTACTGAAACCGAAACGTTCAACGACGAGTTTACATCATAATATATTCACCTACTTGTTTTTTTTATGTTTTTTTCTGTTACCTTCATACTGTCGGATTTTAATCCATATATTTACTAATCTAATATCTACCAGCATTCACGGTACCAGAAAAAAAACGAAAAAACCCCCGTCAGGAACAAGAGATAAAAGTATCTCGAATCACTGCCCGGGGAAAAAAGAAAAAATTATAGGTCAAAAAGAAAGAAAAGGCCAACCTCGTCCGACCCGGACGAGGTTGGCCTTTTCTTTCTTTTTGACCTATAATTTTTTCTTTTTTCCCCGGGCAGTGATTGAAAAAAATCAAGGGATACGCAGTCAGTTGGTCAAAAGAAAACTAAAAGCCTTCCGCGAATCCTGCAATGCTACAATTACAAAAGTGCTCAACACAAGTGGAGCCAATTATAAAACTAACTTAAATCGCGAGTTGGAAATCTTCTACTAAAGTTTCACCTTATCGGATCATCAGGAAGTCTAAATCCAAGTTGGAGTTAGACTTCCTGATGATCCGATAAGGTGAAACTTTAGTAGATTTCCAACTCGTGATTTAAGTTAATTTTATATATATATATATATATATATATATATATATATATATATATATTCTCTTAAAAACCCAACAATTGGTCACATTAAGATAATAAATTTATTTACATCCTGTTAAAAGCATAGATATAAATTAATGCTTTAAAGAATTAACAGAACTTCTTCTGATCAAACAAGAAAATGGATAAAATGATTTCTTCACATTCACAACCAGACTGGAAGAAAAAAAAAATTCTCCTACATGAAAAATTTACAGCTACAATAATACATGTCGAAAATTCAAATATTTAAATATAAAAAAAACAAACATTATTCAGACATAAGGGGATTTAATATATATAATATATATATAAGATCTTCTATTTGAGCAGAATCATATTCACCCATAGGAACATTAAAATTATCTAAGCCAGTTTTTATCCAAGTAGAATCATTATTCTTCGTACAGTTTTCCTACAAGCTAATATTGTTTAGTATTGTTCATTTGTCATTTCTACATAGTTTTTCGCTCAATACTTTAATATTACAATTATTAGTCGTTTCTTTATCTTTATACAAATTATTATTATTAATATTAGGTTGAATCTTTTTGGGTTCTAGATAAGTAAACTCTTCTTTAAAACAACTATTCTTGAGGGCTTCAATATACATTTTTTCTACTTTCATGGGAAATTTCTTATTTGATGGTTTTAACTGCTTTCGCGACCTGTTTAGATATAGAAACTTGGGTGATTAGAATTTACTTTAATCGAGGAGAGATATTGGTTTGTTTTAAGGAATGACCTAGAAGAGTTGTCAGAGAGGTTAAATGTAACATCTAGAAAAGTAGCTATTTTAATATTAGAAGAAAATTCAATTTTAAATCCTAAGAATTTAAAAGCTCTTATAATCCTTTTCTGTATATTAGAAAACTTCGGACCATCACTTTTGGGGATGTATAAAATACCGTCATCATGGTATAATCCAATTTGTATCAGGTCAATGATTCTAATAAGGGTATTAAATATATATAAACCCACAAGATCTGCTATTTGAGCAGAATTATATCCACCCATAGGAACATTAAAATTATCTAAGCCAGTTTTTATCCAAGTAGAATCATTATTCTTGAGTGATTAGAATTTACTTTAATCGGGGAGAGATATTGGTTTGTTTTAAGGAATGACCTAAAAGAGTTGTCAGAGAGGTTAAATGTAACATCCAGAAAATTAGCTATTTTGATATTAGAAGAAAATTCAATTTTAAAAGTTCTTATAATCTGAATACTAGAACACTTAAGACCATCACTATAGAGGATGTATAAAATACCGTCATCATGGAATAAACCAATTTGTATAGGGACAATGATTCTAATTAGGGGATTTAATATATATATATATATATATATATATATATATATATATATATATATATATATATATATATAAGATCTGCTATTTGAGCAGAATCATATCCACCCATAGGAACATCAAAATTATTTAGCAGTTTTTATCCAAGTAGA